>JAHNZQ020000010.1:1706108-1717858 GCA_019155205.2 Gracilaria vermiculophylla | reverse complement strand
GCCGCCGGGCGCCGCCGACCTTTAGGGGACGACGGCAACAAATCGCCAGCATGGCACAGTAATTACATAACCTAATAAGGAACGGGTATGAGTAACCAGATAGTGTAAGGATCATGACCGTGACCGGCTACCGGTTACGGCTACACGTCTTGTCCAATATATGGACAATTGTCCAAGATTGATACGACGGATGGTCGTATCTATCGGCACGGGTTCGAACCACGGGCGTGGCTGCGCGATAGTTCAGAGTGCGTCGCTAAGGTCTGCATGGACGAGCGAACGCTTGGAAGCACGTCAGGCGCAGAGAGCGCGGACGTACAAGATGTAGGAACAAGGTTGAAATACTTGATGCTTGCTCTAGTCGGTTTATTGGACTTGTGTAGTTTAGCATCTAACTTATAGTGTCATATAACGAGCATTGATCGAAGATCATTACAGTCGGGAAACTATGTCACGCAAATTAACTAGCTGCAGATCAAACAATTATGATTTTATCCACATGATTCCAGCACGTGTGGCGCCATATTATTTCACACTCAGACTTTTTCAGTCTTTGACGCTGCTGCATTAAACTTGCTAACCCAACCTTGTGCGTTAACACGAAATTGATTTATCTTCATATTGGCCCATAGAGAATGACATTTCCACTTACAGGCTTTTGTCATTGCATCAGCAATATTTTGTGCGCTTGGTATCCACGCAAGGCTCCGAAGCTCGCCGTGTTCATGACTCTCTCGTAGGGCGCTGACATCAATCTGTAAACGCTTTTCCAGCGTCTTTGCTTCCTTTCCAACCACGTTGAATAACGTTCGGGAGCCAATGTATCCATCAATCGTAATAGTGCGGCCCAAAATTTCCGAAACCTTATCTCTGGCTATGTATGCGTTGTCAAATCCGTAGACAAGAGCATGAATTTCGGCAGCCATCACAGAGCGCGTGACTCTTCTCCAACGCGAGCTTCCGTAATGTAGAATATTAGCCTTCCATGTTTCGTCCACCATTAGAAGTACATATCCTAATTGGGATCAAAAATCCGCGGCATTTGCAAATGATGCATCTGTGAATAGAACCAGACGGATAGAGCTCAGTTCCAGAGAAACATACCAAATTCCAACTTTAGTTGTAGAATGAAAATGTTTAATCACATCATTCAGGGCCTTCATCTGATTCTTGGACGGTTCTTGGGAACCAGGGGCAAGCAACTGTACTGCAGCGCATATATCAGGGCGCACGCAGTTGCCGATATACTAAGCAGCAGCGCGGATGCTTTTAAACTCTTCAGCATTTGTTACAGCTTTGAGAGATTTCAACTTCTCGGCTTGCGTGATGCAGTAGGACCCATACATGTTCCTTGCAATGTAGACTCCATTGAAAACACCACCATCTTGTTTCACCAGTAGCTTGCGTGGCTTGGATTTAAAGTGGCAAATTTTCTCTTCCTGCGCAAGGAAATCTGGTGAGCAATGTCCAAATGAATCGTCTATCTGTATTATAGTAAGGGCGTTAAAGTTATTTTACACTCGGCAATTCAAAACACAAGGGTCCACTTTTGTTGCTTGCATTTTCAATGTCTTTTTGTGATGCGTCTGGTATGTCATGAACCAGTGTAGTCCACTCTCCAGTATGCCATAGAGAGTTTTAAGAGGCAAAAGAACTTCTTCTTTGTCAAGTTCCATCTCCAAAGGGAGGCGAAGCTAGATTTGGCGCTCAAGTGAGGACTCAGATTGAACATACGCTTGATATATGTCGCAAATATATGTTATGTTCTTTTGTAGGCAGGCTGCAAGGCTGACAGTTAGTCTTTGTCCAAGTCTGGTAGCCGTACGGGCCATGGTGGAAATAGATGATGACTGAAAATCCGAGTAGTTCTGAGTGACAAGTCTTGATTACTTTGTTTGATTTCCTTCAATCGTTTTGTAAGCGTCAACGAAAGGAGTGCCATATATACGGTGTCCTTCTGGCGCAGACGATCTCTCGACGACCGTAAAGGTACCATTCTTCAGCAAACCGCGCAATGCAGCCGTTTGCACTTCTTTAAATCGTGGTGCGGCCTCATGGAAAGCGATCACTACTTTTGTAGAGCCAAACATCGCTGCACACTGGTTTTCTCCAATGGCAGCACGATCTTCACTGGGATCCGATGCATGGACTTCATCAGCTGCTTGCGGATCATTCGCCGTTATTATATCCGGTTTAGTCGAGAGTGCGCTAAGAGAGGAACGAAAAACGGGCTTCACCACAGTGAAATGGAAAATCTTTTGACCAGAAGGACTTTGAACCACTGCAGTTTCGCCATCGATTTGAATGAAGGGAAGAGGCCCTTCCCATTTCTTGCTGCTCTCTCTGTAAACAAATACTGGAGATCCAGCAGGGAACTTTAAGAGCTCAGAACTAGCTTCCAAACTCTTCGGACCGTGGTCGTGCTTCACACCAAATGCTATACGCCGGGCTGCCTGCTCTTTCTGTACTGCTTTACAAGCTGTGTCCATTGCTTGTGTTCGTTGCAGTTGAGCATCAGAACATCCTTTCTTGGCCGGGCGCGGTACAGCGGCGAACACCAATAGTGTCGGACAGAGCTTTTTCGGTCCGATTGTGTCATTAACGGCCTTCACAGCCATTTGTAAGAATTCTTCGTTACTCTCAGAACGCGGCGTAGAGTCGCGAATCTTGAGATAAGCAACTCAAAGAGGCGCGTGATAGCGCTCGACATGGAACATAGTCGACGGAGACTCGGTAGGGGCTTCTACGATTGTGATGCCTTCGGCTGTTGCATTCGCTGCGAACTCGGCAGAGACAAAATTCGACCCTTAGTCTACATGTAGAAAGTCCGGGGATCCAAGGTAGACACGGCTTCAGCATTTCAGGATCGTTTTCCAGACGTGATTGGAAGTCATGTTTCGCAGAAACTGGGCAGCATTGAAATGTGTTGCCTCATCTACAAGATGGAGTACGGGGCAGTTACTTATGTACATGACGTCAACTGCTACGATGTGGTTGAAGCGCAAATCATCAGTGCCAATGGTGACCTTAAAACGACGAGGCCTTGCGTTATGACGGACACAAATGTCACAATCACTGTAGTACAGTGGCTCCTATGGAAATAGGGTGGTTTGGCCTCATGGTATAATATTCCTAAGGAGAGCTCGTATTTTTTTTGCTGGGCCACATGGTGCAGAATTCCGCCCGTGTCCGCTACAGTATCCTTAAGGGACGGTAGAATCATTATTTATTTTAGTTAATTTATGCAGGTAATTACTGCAGTAGTGAGACCTGCCGAGTCGGGCTCCCGGCTTGATACTTAATCTTCCGGTTGAGCTCCACCTCTGGGGAAGTAGAGGCAAGCAACCTTGAGTCTTATTTTACTTTTCTGGTTGGAGTCTCTCGTCAATCATCCTCAGGTTTCTAAGCCGCCGATCCCCAGGTCGCATCATAGCAGTGCCTGTAAGAGCATTGTCCGCCCAGTGAACCTCCCCCTCCGCTTGGTGTTTGCGAATCCCCTTTAAGAATTCCCCCGGCTTGCGAAAGCAGATACCGGAGACTACCTTTAGGAAAGCGCGCCTTTGGAGTCAACAGAAACTCCTAACGGACCTTGTGCTTTACTAACTCGAGAGGAGAGCTGAAAGTAGCACAACTGGTCTCCCGACTTAAAAGGTCACAGTTCGTAAAGGATTCGCACAAGTCGCAGCAGAACCGTGTTTTTAGTTTGCAACGACCAACCCCCAACAGTGGAATTCTTCTTTAAGGTGATTCGGAAGTGGAAGAAAATCACCCCCGACCTACTTTTCTATGGAACCCTTAGAACCCCCAATGGAAACTCCCCAACAGGACCCTCAAGCAACCAGCTCCGTTGGTGGTCGCAGCACACGCAGCGCTGCCCAGGAGATGGCCGCCACATTGGAAGACAATGAAAGTCTCCTTCGGAATCCTGGCTCCCCTGTGGAGCGTTTCAGGAATTGCTTTAGGAGAATGCATGATCAGAGGCAAATAGAATCCCCCGCAACACCTCTGGAGAACGCCGACGTGGAGGTTAAAGAACTGCACACGGCATCTCAGCCGCCACCTCAGGAGCTGCAGGGACGGGAACACCCAGAGGCTAACTCCCTCCTGGAGTCGCTGGCCGCGCGGCTTACGGAATAGTTCTCCCAAGAGCTGGTATAAAGAATACGTGCAGGTGTTGCTGCCCACTTCAGAGCGCGCCGCCACACCCTTGCGGAGGAAATCGCAACGGACAGCGCTCACCGTGCTGTGGATGCTTTGCTGGATTCCGATCCCTTCCTTGAGGGGATCTCAGATGTTATCCGTGCGGAGGTTCGCTCCCAAATCGCGCAGCTGCTCCCCGCAGTGGCGTTTCAAAGTCATTTTTTCGCACAGGAGAGGTTCCCTCTATTTACACCTAAGGTAATTCCGGGCAGAGAAGGACAGGATACTGCCGTAGGGAAACGGGACCACCTCAGAAATCTTGCTATGCACCGTCTGCAACTGACGTCCCGTGGCAGAGGACAGGATACCGGTC
Organism: Gracilaria vermiculophylla; assembly: GCA_019155205.2. NCBI lineage: Eukaryota > Rhodophyta > Florideophyceae > Gracilariales > Gracilariaceae > Gracilaria > Gracilaria vermiculophylla. The sequence continues at coordinate 1,713,345 of JAHNZQ020000010.1, read as the reverse complement.
GCGAAGAAGTTCACCTAAGGAGAGAAGGACAGGATACTCCTCTGCTGGATCGCAATAACGGGGGTATCGTCAGTAACCCAGACAACCTTAAGGAAAGACGCCAAAAGAAACGGAGGGAGAAAAGAAGAAAGCCAGACACCAATTCGGAGAGAAGCTCAGACTCCGAATCCGTAAACAGCTCCAGCTCGGAGGGCGGTATACCTCCCAAGGAGTCGAGCAGAAGGGTCAGGAAGGTCGTCCCGCTTAACGACCTCTTCCCCAAAGTGGTGGATTACGACACCTTCAGGTTGAATGATCGCTCCACACGTTACGACGCGTCGATCGCTAAGCGACTCACGAAGATGCAGCACCGTATGGATATTTCAATAAAGAAGCACTCCTTTTCAGGCGAAGACCCCATCTCGGTGTTGAATTTTCTTACGCACTTCCGTTCAGTGTGTAACACCAATTGTATCTATGAAGGTGCCGCCATATGGTGCTTTCAGGTCTACCTCATAGGCCAAGCGCACTCGCTGGTGCAGCCACGCCTCACGGGAGAGAGCACCATTGTGGATGATCCTGGAACAGAGATCTTGACGACGTACCCGGAGGTAGTCAATTTCCTTCTTAAAAGGTACGCCACGGACGAGGTGGTAGCTGATGCTGATGCTGAAGCCACCTCCTATAGGCAGAACACCGGAATGACGGAGATAGAGGTCTCACAGAAGCTGTGGACGAAAGCTCTTCGGTGTGGCAACGTGTACTCCGAACGGCGGTTGAAGTCGTTGTTTGTCGAGGGACTCCTTCCTTCGATACGCGCGAGGGTGCGTAATCACCTGACAACGCAGCCAAAGACCACCTACACGGAGCTAGCGCCTTTCGCGTATTCCTATGAGGATATTCACCGTGCCGCTCATCGTAGCCACACTCCACTTTCGGGGAAACCTGCGGCCTCAAAGACCCGTCGGGCATCCACCCTGACGTTGGATTTCAGCATATCGGAGGAAGTCGACGAACTCACGCTCGTAGAAGAGCAAGAGGCCCTTGCCCTCACATACGCCTCCTCTCAAGGAGCACCGTCTAGTACGAGGACACTCTCGTCACCCATTTAGTACGCCTTGGCAGGATCTTACAGAAGCGTCTGATTTGCGAGCCCTCGAGGCTACCCACCGCCTTGCAGGATTTGCTTGTAACTAGAGCCCGTACACTGGACGACTCTCACCCCGGCAATGAAGGCCATCATACTGCAGGAACGAGAAAAAATCTTCCAGGACCTGAAGGACACACCAATGGAGAGCACAAGTTATCGAATCGCGTATCGTGACATCCGCTCCTCTCAAGGAAACTACGGTTACCGTGCTCCACGAGGAGTGCAGCCTGTCTTACTGTCACTTGCATTCACAACGCAGGTGCTGGTGCCCAAGCCGGTTGCACCTCAAGGGAGTCCCTTTGCCATGAACAACCACAGACGTCATCCTTGACTGAAATTCAGCCCCTTTCCCACCAGGAAAGCCCCCAGAGCCACGCGTGGAGGCTCTGCGTGGCTCTCTAACATTGAGCCTCAGCTCCACGGAGGTCGCCTTTAGGAAAGAGGGAGAGGCCGTCTGCTCCATCGACGCAGAATGGGCGGGCCCCCCAGCCCCGTTGGACCCATTTGACACCTTTGAGGATTCTGTTTGCACGCTCCGCCATGAGAATTACAAGGTATTGGCCTCCATAGGGTGTTCCCCGATCGCTTCGACCACGGTTTGCGCTATCCTCGGTACCAGAGCTGGCCCCGATCTGGTGCACGCCAACGTGCTCCCGCGGTCTGCTCTCTGCTCCTTGAGAACTGACAAGCTGCCTACGGTGCGCGATGCGTCGCGACGAGCAGTGACCATCCTCGGCGCAATCCCCTTATACCTCCGGTTTGGCTCCTTACAGGTGAAACTGAGGTTCCTCGTGGCAACTAACGTGGCTGCACAGTGCATGTTGGGCACTTCCTTTGTGGATCGGTATGTACGTGCAATCTACCCACGCCTGTGGATGGTGACGTTTCACGACGCCGGCCCTGAAGGTGTTGTGCCCCCATCTCCAGGAACGGACGCCAACGCGCGTCAAGTGGGTAACCTTCCCAAGGAGGCGCAGTCGAATAAGCTCCGAGTGGTGAAGAGCGTTGAAATACCCGCGAGGAGTCAAGCTGACGTTTGGGTGCAGACCTCTGCATCTGGCCTTTCATTCCTACAGGATAGTCCACACCTGTCCACGAAGCAGCACTACATGATGGCGAACGGTGTCATGGAAATAATACCGAACATTCCCTTCAGGCTTGTGCTGGCCAGCCTCAAGGAGTCGCCGTTACGGCTCCAGAAAGGAATTGTCGTCGGACTGGCACTACCCTCCCCTGCAGGACTGGCTCACCTTCCTCGATCAGGAGACCTTGCAGATCGCGATGCCATTGCCACCATTGAGGCAGATGCGACTTCCTCGGGTCCAGAAGAAGAGAATCCTTCCACCTGGCAGGAGAAGCCCCAAATTGGCGATGATTTCGAAGGGTATCGCCATAGGATAGTAGAGATGATATCCGCCTTTGAAAACATGTGGTCTGGTCGAATGGGTCACTTAAGCCTGGCCAAGCACCGGATGCAGCTCACACCGGATGCTAAACCGGTACATTATCTCCCGAGGAGGGCCGGACCCCATGCGCGCGATATTGAACGCAATGAGGTCCACCGGATGCTGAAGAAGGGCGTTAACGAGCCTTCCAATTCCGAATGGGCCTCCGCAGTGGTTTTAGTCAAAAAGAAAGATGGCTCCCTAAGGTTCTGTGTTGACTACAGGCGCTTCAACGAGGGGACGGTACGCGATTCGTACCCGATACCCTGTATAGATGAATGTATCGACTCCTTAGGCGATGCGTCCGTTATATCCACGCCGGATGCCAACAGCGGCTACTGACAGATTGCGATGTGTGACTCCGATAAGGATAAGACAACGTTTATCTCGCACTATGCAATCTTCAGATTCCTAAGGATGCCATTTAGATTGAAGAATGTGCCCACTACGTTCCAACGAGCAGTGGACATTATCCTGTCAAAGGTGAAATAGCAGTACGCTTTGGTGCATATCGATGACGTCATCGTCTACTCCTGTAGCGTAGAAGAGCTCTTCATTCATGTGAAGCACGTGGTCCAACTCCTAAAAGATGCTGGCCTCACCTTGAAGCTGGAGAAATGTTTCTTTTTCAAGTCCTCGGTGGACTACCTGGGGCACGTTGTGCTCCCGGACCGCCTACAGGTCTCCAGGAAAACTCAGGACGCCATCAAAGAAGCTCGCCCTCCCACAAACGAGACGGAGCTCCGCTCCATATCATGGTTGTGAAACGTCTTTCGGAGGTTTGTACGGAGTTTCTCCCGTATAGCGGCGCCGTTAAAGCGCTTCTTGGAGAAGGACAAGCCGACGCAATTGGCTATCTTGACGGACGAGGAGTTCGAAGCCTTCGACACCCTGAAGAGGAGACTAATAGAGCCACCAACCTTGGTACTTCCGAAACGGCACGGCCGACTGTTGCTTGACACTGACGCCCGTAACTGCCAGGTCGGATGTGCCCTTCTACAGGAGCACCCGGAAGGTAGACGTAAACCCATCGGGTATTGGAGTCGCAGCCTCATCCCCACGGAACGGAATTATTCCACCTCGGAGCGTGAATGTCTCGCCATCGTGTGGGCGGTTTTGCTCTTACGCCCATACCTGGAAGGCGCGCGCTTCACCTTGAGGACGGACCACGCACCACTGGAGTGGATACTGTCCTTGACGGATGCTTCCGTTCGCCTGTAAAGGTGGAGATTACGCCTTCTGAAGTTCGAGTTTGACATCGTCCACCGCCCTGGCGTTAAAAACCAGGCAGCGGACGTGCTCTTGCGAATCTCTACCGTTGGAGAGGACACAAAACCTATGGAGGACAACGTCCCGTGTCTAGGTATCCATGACGCCGACTGGAAAGAAAGATCCGATGGAGAATGTTTGGAATGCTGTCAACCTGGATGAAAATACAGTGGACTCCCTGAGGTGGTGGCTCTTGTTGAGGAGGAAAACGAAGTCCTCCCCATTACCGTAGTGGAGTTCCTGAAGGAACAGAGTACGGGTGCATTTTGCAAGGAGTGTCTCGCCACTTTGGGGAGTTTGACATCGTAATTCGACGTCGACCGAGATGGCGTGCTTGTACGCCACGCACCCCTGGATGGAGCTCTCCAAAAGGTGGTCCGGACGAAGCTACGGGCGCGGGTGCTGTACCTTTCGCACTATCCACGCCTCGCCGGGCACCCCGGTGGATATCGGATGTATTTCACCATGCGGAGGGAGTTCTATTGACCAAACATGGCCAATGACGCCTTCCAAACGGTGGCGGATTGCTATTTCTGCGCCGCCGCTAGGGGGAGTACACGAAAACACCGGACGCCGCTCACGCTGTTTCCACCTTCAGGACCGTTGGAGTTTGTGGCCATGGACATCTTGGGTCCTCTCCCCAAGACAGAGCGAGGGCATCGATTTATCCTCGTGATCACGGATCGTTTTTACCAAGATCACGCGTGCCATCCCCCTCCCGAGCACTACTGCAGCAGTGATTGCTGACGCCTTTCTGGAGCATTGGGTCTATCCCTACGGGATACCATTGTACCTCCTTACGGACAATGGCCCCCAGTTCGCGGCGAAGATCTTCAGTGCCGTCTCCGGAATGCTGGGAATGAAACAGTTGTTTACAACTGCTTATCACCCCAAGGCAAACGGACAGGCGAAAAGATTCAACAAAACCATCGCCTCGAGGCTGAAGCACTACGTCGCGGACCACCAGAAGGATTGTGACGCATATGTGGGACCGCTCATGTATTCATGCAACCTTCAGGTGCACCGCTCCACGGGAACCGCTCCTTTCAATCTGATGCTCTCGCGCATGCCACCAAGTGCCGTCATCGCGGCACGCGCCACGGTGCACCCGGCGGATGGGCCACAGGCGCCAACAGTGGCGCAAGCCAAACGCTCCATCTTAAGTCGATATGAGAACGCACCCTCCCTTGCTAAGGAGAGACTCAACGCCTAGCAGAGGAGATACAAACAGGACTTCGACCGGAAGGTGGTAAAAGGCCCTCACCTTAAGGAAGGCGACGAGGGTTTCCTCGACAGACCCGGGGAAATCTCCGATGAACCGACGGACGTCACGTTCAAGTTAGCGCCGACCACCGTAGGGCCTCACAAAGTCCTGGCCACCTATAGGGATACTGTCGCCATTGAGGTGAACGGGCTCAGGGATGTCGTCTCCCGTGATAGGGTGACGAAAGTCCCAACGCCCAGCCTTTCAGGAATGCCCGTCACCTCACCTCAAGGACAATGCGCGGAGAGTCCTCATCAGACCACCTCAGACGCGACGACACCACGGGATACTGGAAACCAAATCAACGCCCTTGGTGAACCATTACTGGAGGCTTCGGATGCCATCCTGATCCCTGACGGTGACAACCACAACGCGGTGGACCATATCGTCTCCCATCGACAAACCCCTGCAGGACTACTGTACCGCTTCCGCTCGTATGGGTACACCTCAAAGGACGACACGAAAAAACCTCCGGAGCATATCCTGGAGAACTTCCTTAGGTGATAATACGCCTATCTGGTGCGGAAACGCCTCTCCACATAGGCGCTTCCGTTTAGTAAAGGGGGAGAAGGCCCTCAGACGGAGATGTTTTTCGTCTTCGCCGTCTATCTTCCACCTGGAGTTATATTTTCCGCCTCCAGGATGCTGTGCTCGCTTTTTCGCCTGCTCTCATGGCGGCACTTCGTCTCATTGAGCACGCGGGCACAACCTAAGTCATATTGGACCTACCGTCATAGAGCTTCTGCTCCACCAGAAGGATCTTTTATTTGTCAGGTTCCTATAACCTACAGGTCACTAAAGCGTGTTGAATACTCCGCTTTGAGGCGCGTTTTTGCTGTGAGCGCTTGGCTATCAAAGACCTCTGACAGGCGTTCCTTGAGGGCCGCCATCGAGGCTCGGTCTGTCCGGGCCTTGTGGAGCTCTAAGACCCAAGCACGCGCCTCGCGCAGAGCCTCTACAGGAGAATCCGGAGCAGGACGGCCTGTCACCAGGCATGTACGCACTAAATCTTGAAAGCCAACCAGCAGAGCCCAAGAGGAGACTCCTCCCGACGGTGCACCCGGTGCGGCCACCTTTGTTGACGGCGCAACATCCGCCACGGAAGGAGCCCCCGACGGAAGACCAGCTGGGACAGGAGCTCCCCGACGGGATTCCGCGGATTCTGCAGGGGAGGTCGGCAACGCCAAGGACGGAGTCGGTGACACCGGAGGTGAAGGCGGTGCCGGAACTGGGATGCCTCGCAATTGAGGCTGAAGAATAGGCCTAGGGACGTTTCGCAATTGGGGTTGCACCACTGGGGCCGAAGGTACCGAGACGGGAGCAATCTCGTCCTCTTTCATAGAAGACACGGCGGCTACCACTGCGGGAGCACTCGGTACTGTGGCGGGCCGCGGAGTAATGACCGTAGGAGGCGCACCCATATCCTGGGACGGAGCTGGAAACCGACGTTGCGTATCATGCGCTAGGCTCTCCATCAAGGGGTCTCAGTCGGGCACTTGGATCCTTGGAATCTGAGGAACCCGGGAAGGTCCCAGACGGGGAAAAGCACGGTATGCTCGCCCGTTATCGTCTCCATTGGGACTCATTACAATGGGGTTGAACTTGTCTTCTCGTACACTTCAGGATTTGAAGGATATGTAAACGCCGGAGTCGGAGAAGACATGCCGAAGTTGTAGGAAGCTGGATTGATAGCAACCGAACGCGTGGTGGCACCTGAGACGAGAAATTTGACAACACATGGGGAACGACCCGCGGTTATATGCATCACCGAGGAGGGAGCCTCGTTGGGACGCCATCGTGGAATGTGCAGAAAAGACAGACGACCGAAGACAGGCGAGGTGTGAAGCACCATGACGAGGCGCAAATACATATCTAGTGAAGGCCGAAGAGGGCGTAGACGAGAAGACTAGGAGACGATGAATATTCAGGGAGACGCAATGAGCAGACTGTTGATAGTTCAAATGGTGAACTGTACGCCCTGTGTCACAAGAGAGTATAGCGCAAATAGCTCATCTGTTTTCCAACAGGTTATGGGCCCAGCCCCGCTGACCTCTGCCGTTATCGTTCATTCCTCGCCGCTCTCCCTCACCGCCGTTCACCCGCTTCGCTGTTTTCTGTCGTTTTCTCTCT
>JAHNZQ020000010.1:1675997-1706008 GCA_019155205.2 Gracilaria vermiculophylla | reverse complement strand
GCTACTGTAAGCTCGAGGTCTCGTTCTGTAAGGAAGTACAGGGCGAGGGGGCGTGTTGATAGTTCAAATGGTGAACTGTACGCCCTGTGTCACAAGAGAGTATAGCGCAAATAGCTCATCTGTTTTCCAACACAGACGTGGTGAATAGGGTGTTCTCCAAAGGAGAATCCTCGGAGAGATCGGAGCGTCAAGTGCCTTGAGGGAGTCGTTGTCCGCTCTGGACTGGCCCATGCTCCGGTCATGGAGGTGGCGCGTTTGCACCGCGCACGATACGCTGAAGTGTGGGGAAGCCCACGCAGCCGAAGGGAACGGCAGCACCAACAGGTTACGCTAAAGTGGAGGAGACGCAGCCGGGTTGAGGAGGAGCAGGGCCCACAAACGCCGCAAGGGATGAAACGCGAGCCAGCGGCAATACGGCGCGCCGGATTATGGAGAAAGGTAGGAACGCCTGAAGGAGAGAACTTGCAAGCTGCCGGAGGCCGCACTTGCCTCAACGCCGATAGGAGCCACCCCGAAGATCAAGAAATCGGAAGATGCACCTCAAGGGCGTGGTGCGATTTAGGAAAGGGAGTATGTAGTACAGTGGATCCTAAGGAAATAGGGTGGTTTAGCCTCATGGTATAATATTCCTAAGGACGGCTCGTATTTTACTAATGGAGTCGCGTCGTGCAAACTTCTGCCCGCGTGCGCTACAGTATCCTTAAGGGACGGTAGAATTATTATCTATTTTAGTTAATTTATGCAGGTAATTAGTACAGTACTGAGCCCTGCCAAGGCGGGCTCCCGGCTTGATACTTAATCTGCCGGTTAAGCTCCACCTCTGGGGAAGTAGAGCCAAGAACCCTTGAGTTTTCATCTACTTTTCCGGTTGGAGTCTCTTGTCGATCAACTCAGATTTCTAAGCCACCGATCCCCAGGTCGCATCATAGCAGTGCCTGTAGGAGCATTGTCCGCCCAGTGAACCTCCACCTCCGCTTGGTGTTAGTGAATCCCCTTTAATAATTTCTACGGCTCGCGACAGCGGATACCGGAGACCACCTTTAGGAACGCGCGCCTTTGGAGTCAACAGAAACTCCTAACGGACATTGTGCTTTACTACCTCGAGATTAGGGCTGACAGTACCACAATCACTGATGATTTCTTCTAACGTCTTGCGCATTGAACTTTTTACTCCTACTGGGTTGGCTCGCTTGAGAAGATTGTACAAAGCCTGGACGGAGGAATGGCCAAAAACGCTGTGGAGTTTCCGAAGTTCTCGTTCAGGGGACAGAGCGTACTTTAGGCCCTCAGGCTTCCAGCGGTGTAGGAGAAAGTAATTATTCATTTTCAATTTCTGCTCTGCGTTCTTGAACTTCACAGTTTCATTTTTGATGCTGTAATTCAATCCATTATCCTTCATTTCATGTATGCTAAATAATGAGGGGATGTTATCCTGCATTATTTGGAACTGTACGTCAATAACCAGGTCCAAGTCTTTGAAAGGGATCTGGACCAAGGCATGTCAAAACTCCACCACCAGTCCTTTTCGATATGTTGCGTAAACGTTTTATCTTTCTTCCGACACCACTTATCGATACCACTTATCGATACCACTTATCGGTTATGACTTGGTTTCCTTGCGATGGCAAAGAGTTCTTCATCTAGAGGCCTAGTTCGTCCCACCGTCCCCCTTCTTTCTCGTGGTAGAACATTCACTGCACAGTAAAACTACTGCTAAAGCTCCTGACCTGTGTCAAAGCCCGCACTGTTCTCTTGCTCGCCGTTCCTGCGAACAGGTATTGGACCGGTGTCCTTTACTGAGAGCAAACGTGTTGCTATTACCGACAAGGCAGTACCAATTGCCTTACGTTTACCACCGATTTTCATCATGGAGCGTCCGCTGTTGGTGTCGATGTTCATTGGAACATTAAACGCTTCACAATAAGCACGATACTGTGTGTATGAAATGACTGAAGACTTCCTCGCACATGAATCAATGAGAATTCATTTGAAACGCGGGGCTTCTCCCATGGATAATGCTGAAAAAATAGCGGCTATTTCGGCTTGAAGATCTGTAGCAAAAGCTGTACCATGTACAAAAGAAGAGTTTGCCAAATACGCTTCCGTTTCTCTTTGCATGGAGTGTATGCCTGTTGTGAGATATGCTGCATTCTCGTCATCCGAATCGGAGAATTGAACTTCTTCTTTCAGTTCATCGTCCTCCAGAGCTTCATCCAATTGTTCAGAGATATACGCCACGTCCTCAACACTGTCCATGGCGAACGGGTGTACGGCTTTCAGGCGTTAGATAGCAGCGCGGACGTCTTCCGGAGAGTGGTGAATTCGAGCTTTGTGGCCCTTTCCCAATACATAACAGCCCTTGGCTCTTTTGATCCATCTGGAGGATAGTCGTTGAGATCGTCTATGTCATTGATTTCGAAAAGATCCTGTGGATCCAAAAGATCGCTTCGCTTCACCACCAAACTGTCGTCCAAGACTGTATAGAGCAACACCATCTTCTTCGCTCTTAGTAAGATATGAGCTTGCGGATTTTCTTTCATGGGAAAGGAACGTCGCAATTCTGTTAATTGTCTCTTGAGCTGTGCTCGGAACACGCTCTTTAAGCGATTATTGGATTCGATCGATATCGCAGGAGATAATCAGCTGATCACGGAGTAAAACATCATTCTGATAGTTCATTAAGAGTTGCTTTTGAAGTGAAGATAGTTTGAACGAAAATGTTTGGAAAACTTCCGCTTTGCTGCTGTCAGGATCGTTTTTCATTGCATCTGACAATTTCATAGTCGGACATTGGAGTAGGAGACGGTTTTTCTGCTCCTCGCTAGTGTAATATTCTAATAATTTCTGACGAGTTTCTGCGAACGTATCATCGGCACGATACACTCGGGTGTAGAATGACTGACAATGCTTCATCCTTTAGCATAACAGGAAGCGCTTCAGCCTTTTCCTTGTCTGATAGACGGCAGACGCGGGCCAGAGTCTCGTAGAAAAGAAAAGCAGATGAAAGTTCTTCATCACATCGACCACTGTACTTTGCTCGACCTTGGTTTGCTTTCATTAAGCCATTGATACCAAGTGAGTAGCCTGCAGAGCCAGTGTTGTTTGCTTGTGAGTTGGGTCTGTTGGTTGACCTTACTTGTAGTTTTCCTCTCCCCTCGAGATGAGTCGAACCATCTGCATTCTCAACAGTAAATTGACATACCTGTATATTCTCACAGTCAGCAACATCTTGATGGACATTGGTTCGTGGAGCGGAAAGGATTTGATATCGATGGGAACTTCCTGCTCTGTCCTGAACAGGGTGTGTCGCGGCGATATTACTGTCTGAAACGTTACGGATAATGGGGGCATCTTCCTTTCTGAGAGCCTTGTCTCCTCTTGACTCCGTCCTATACCCCAACAGTCGGCTTTCAGAGCCTGCATCGGCGGTGAAAGGAACGAACTTCTCTTGTAAAAGGCATTCAACGAGTGCCATTGCTCGCGGAAAGAACCGCTTATTTGTCACATGCACAACATGAGAGATCAAAAGTGCAACCCACTTTTGCGCCAACTGCTTTGGCATCGCTTCGATTGCATGCCTGCGAAACGTTGTAGTTTACTCAATCCAAAGGGCCTCAACAGTGAATCCAGTTGCCTTTAAACGCTTCCAACATTTCTTCGCAGTACGACCTAACATCCTTGGCCTATGCATTTTTCTCCGATGCATTTGCGTTTGCAGAAGGAGGTTCAAGATCATCAGCTTCATAGGTGATAATAGTAGGTTGCTCTGGATGCGTCTCGACAGACAGGTGAGGATTACTCTGATCTGAGGTTGCCACACCAGCGGGATTACGACTACTGGGCTGATCATCGGTGCCGGACATGTTGCGTAGCTATACTTGTCACAGAATGGTCAAGACGACCGATGGCAGTTAAAATTATCAATCGGCTCGGGTTCAAACCACAGGCACGGCTGCGCGGTAGTTCAAAGTACGTCGTTAAGGTCCGTATGGACGAGCGAACGCTTGGAAGCACGGCAGGCGCAGAGAACGAGGACGTAAAAAGATGTAAGAACGAGGTTGAATTACCTGATGCTTGCTTTTGTCGGTTTATTGGACTTGTGTAGTTCAGCCTCTACCTTAAAGTGTCATATCACGAGCATTGATCGAAGATCATCACAGTCGGGTAACTATGTCAAGCAAATTTACTAGCTGCAGATCAAACAATTATGATCACATCCACATGATTCCAGCACGTGTGGCGCCATATTATTTCAGAGGTCGGGACCTTGATGGTCAAGACTTAGGGCGAAGGCGAAGAGGTTGAGATTGAGTGCTCTGCCAGAAGACGGTGTCTTCTAGAGCATTATTTGGCAGTAGATGGAGTAATGCTAGCGTAGGCTTAATGAGAACTTGAATTCAAACTGGATTTGCACCCCAGCCCAATATACCCGTTCGGATATTGAGCTGGGTGTGGAGCGCCAGCTTGTGCCATCTAGCAGCACTGCCCTTGTAAGCATAAGGGCTCCAAGGCAGCAGTAGTGGTGAAGTACAGAGAAGAAGCTGGTCCTTACTTTCTTGACCAACTTGGTTTTCTTTCATGTGGCAATGTAGGATGTAACAATGTCGGAGACATCAGTGTAAAGTTGAGCAATAGCCTGCCAGGTATAGTGTCGCTTGTCGGGTAGACGTTCCCATTGAACTTGGAAGAATATTCCGTCTGGAGCTTGATTATGGTCCATAATCTGTTTGAAGACTTTGTATTGTGCCCTGGTTCGAACAGCGAGGTTGATCAAAGCTCGGGGGACTTCTTTTCCTCAAAGAGAGTCATCATACTCGAGTAGGCGGGCAAAATGGAAACGGTCGTGCTTGTCGTCGGATAGGGAAGAGACGGTGAAGACAAAAGAGTTGTCAACAGAAGTAACGCGGCGAGGTCCTAACCACTTGAACCGGAGCTTGTGACCACGATCAGTGGGGCGGCGCACGAGGAAGAGATCGCCCACGTCAAAAGAGGGTAAGGTGATATTACTACCCTTTTTTTGCTTGTCAATAGCGTCTTAACGGCGCTTGGTGAAGAGGTGCTAGAAAATTTTGTGCTTCTTGTCGACGGTCGTTTGGAATTCATCAATCTTGATGACCTGTGTGGTGCCAGTGTGCGCGAGTGTGACGTCCATGTTGTGCTCGACGGGAGGAGGGAGAACACGAAGGACTTGCCGTCTGGGCTCGATTCCAATCATTACTTTGAGTGGAGATCGAGAAATGCAGTCTGGGCGACGGCCCAGGCGGTCCAAACTTGCCTTTTTTATGGTGGTAGCAATGGTCGGAATAACGGAGAGCCAGGCTTGTGGAGCGAGGTTGAGATCAGGTAGCAGGGCTTTGGTAGCCGATATGATAGAGCGTATGACCGACTCGACTGTACCGTTAACCCAGGGTGTGTAGGCAAGAGTACGTTTGTGCCGAATGCGATGGGTCTTGGCTGGATGCTGCAGGACTTCGTTTTTGAAGTGAGAGCCTTGATGGGAAACCCAGAATTCAGAATTGGGGAGAACACGGGCCCATCGTTAAAGAACAGATGCAGCGTGTTCAGCGTTGGCCCAGATAGTTGGCTTCAGCCAAAAATAACTGCTTAGATTATCTTTGGTAACGAGGGAGTACTCCTCGTCTGTACTGCTTCCGCCGAGGAAACGGTAGTCGAAGAGGGAGCCTTGATTCGCCTTGAAGTCATGCAGCGTGGTTGAGAGCGGTCGTGGATCCATATTGCCGCTCTTGGTAATGACGAAAACCAGAAATAACGAGACGAGGTTAGGAACGTCGTCTCAATGGACATTTCTAGAAGACCTCCTTGCGAAGAGAGTTCCACGTGGTTTCTGCGCCACAAAGCCGAGCTCTTCTGGCATGGGCGATGGTGAGGAGGTGAATATTCAGATTAACGGCATCGTTGAGTACCCGTACTACCCCCTTGACGAGTACAAGGCTTTAGTAGGCCGTTGTATAGCTATGAGGGCTCTAGTCCATGGACTTAGTCTGGACAGCTGGAATCTCGTACGTGTCGGGAACCTAGACTAGGGATCGTTATGGTGAGGAGACACGCCGCTGATGGGAATGACGGAAGCAACGCGGCGGACAACAGGTGTTTCAGGATATCCACACATACCTCGAGTCATGATATCGGGCCAGGTGTTTGACCCGCCTGGCCCGTGCTCAATGCGGTAAGTCAGGGCACTGAGGTATAGTACCCTGCGCCAGCAAACGTGGGCCTTCCGTGAAATATGTAAAGTTCTGTTTATATACTGTTCATATGATCGGAAGTGTCTGAAAAGAATTCAGGTATCTCATCAGTCAACTGGGAATACAACTAGTGTAAAGTTTTCAAGTTCCAGGTTCCATTTACTGCTTTATACAGTTACCACGCATCAGAAATGCATATTTCTGAAAAGAAGCTAATGACTCAAAATGACTATTCTTTTCTTTCTATGTACTTCCCTAGATTCAGATTATCTTATATGCATCTGTTCTGACGATCGATCATTGAAGAGGGTTTGCAATATTCTTCATAAAGCTTACAAATGGTAACCTTGAACCCAATTGTTTTGAAAATATTTCCCTCCCGTATTTCTCTCCACAAAATAGTAAACGTTCCTCGATTATCCGTACCAGGTATAGAAAAGAAATACTTTGTTCCTTTGTCCATACACATGACGTCCATTATATCATAAGTAAAGACGCTTCATTTTGAAATGCAAGACACATAGTCTCCTCTGTTCCTTGAAGTAATATCATATATGTATTTCATTGAAGTTCCCACAAAGAATTTTTTAAAACTACAGTAAATCTCAAAACTATCTCAATTAGTGCTTTAGCCGTATTGACAGACCGAAAAGAAGAATCGGTGCATTCCAAACCATCTGACTCATACCATGGTTAAACAGAATAGACGAAAACAGCATTTCCATATGCATTGTCGGAATCAAAAATTGTCCAAAATTACAAGCACTCATGTTTCGTTCAATATTTTTTATTGTACTACTGCATCCGTAACAAACGGCTTTCATTTCGAGACCATTTTGCATCTTCCTATCCTGTGCTTTACATTGCGGAGGCCAGACACCAATCCAATGACCCACGAAGCCATACCATTCTGAAATCCTTTCTTTGACATATGAATCTCTTTATGGCGTTAAAAAAGACCTTCGATGGTGATCGATCGCCATCAAAAATTCGGGTGTATAGGTCCATCGCGCAAATTCCTGTTCTTCAGTTATGCCTTTTCGAATAATGAATACTGAACTACTGAGCATATGGAATTTGGTTCGTGACATAACTGGATCCCTAGTGGGCTGGGGAGAAAACTTGTAAAAAGGGTTAATACTGCAGAAAATGTCATCTAGTACTAAACCCAAATTTAGTCATTAGAAAAAATAATCCATAGAATTTGAGCAATTCTTTCTTTGAGGTCCTCGAAGTTTCTTTGCTTCCTTAACGGATATTTGATCGGCTCACGACAAAATGCAAATGATGCATAAGATATATCCAGAAAAAGAAATCCCGTGCAGTTTCTCTTCAAGGAGCTTGACATGGTATGATAAAATCTCCGTCTTGGCCAATGGAGTTGTACTGATTCATTTGAATACAACTATTTTGAGGACTCAAAACATAGTATACATTTTTCATTTTAGGCCATGGGCAACAGTTGATTGGCAGATTGCAGGTTACTTTTCTACATTTGGATGCTCCCGCAACTCTTAAATATTCAATGGTGCTACAATAATCTTGTCTTCAGCACTTTTGATATTACTCGGTTCGATAGCAGTGCATAATACTTTTGGAGCGTGCGGTGTTTCGTCCACACCGGTTTCAAATTTGACCCTGGAAAGGGGCAGAACCACGTCTTTTTCATTGTTGGATTATCCGCAGTATACAGTCAAGAATGAGAGATTTCGATTCTTGCCTCTGCAAACATGACCAATACTACCTATTTCTTGTGACCTAAATCACTTTCAAATATATTTACAACAGCGTTTATATTCTGCGTCACTAGGTCTCATGCGAGCGTCACTGTTGACGGTTGTCCCTACAGTTCCTCCAAGATCTGAGGATGATGTCATTGTTTATGAATATTGTTGACGACTGTGATTGATAAAGCAGTTAAAAATGATCTTTGGATGTTTTGGAAACAGTCAAGCCTTTTTGGCGTAGAAAACGAGTCTGAGTATCAGAACGAAATAAGTTTGGAAAGAGTTTTAATGTTTCGGCATGATACATAAGTATTTAATATTGACCCAAAATGGGGTTCTTTGACCTCCTATTCATTCGCTGGGCACATCGAAATTTTTTTTGTACACTGAGTTGTTCGCTGCTTATAACATATTGCATTGGAGTGCAATCTGCATTATTCTAGAAATATCTTCACAATGACAACATTGTTGGAGAAACACAGATGTATTTTAAAATGGGAGTTTCATTTTTCGATGTTTGTAAGTTTTTGTTTCAAATTTCTATCGTGCTATTTCTTTAAGACAGCAGTTTTTCTTTCCCATTCAGAAGGCTGTAAGCGCTGATGCTGTTCCAGAATAGGGTTTTCAAACAACTTCTCTTTGTTGGGTAAATTGACGTATCTATTTAACAGTAGACTATCCGTCCATAAGAAAACCTCGCACATATTAATGTGTTGCTTTGAAAAAAAGAATGTGTATCACAAACTTTGGCATCCACATTCTGGACAGGCGTCAACGCTCACAGACTATAGGAAATACAATAAAACTTGCTCTCGTAGATTACTAGCCCAATGAGCAAAATTCACTATTCAAAACACGGAACGAAAGCGGCCAAGAATAGAAACGTCTGTTTTGAGTAGTAAAGTGTAAGAAGATAAAAAATGGCAACGATTCGCCAATATGAATAAATTAATATAAAAAAAGATACACATTTATACTCTGCACTTGGATTAACGCATATGAAGGAGGTCGGGGACCCTTTAAGAATTTAAAGATTTAATCTACTTTTGTAGAAGTAGGCCACGATGGTTATATTTGTAGTGCACCAGTAGATCGTGGGCTTCAGGGAACTTCAGATCGAAAACAGACCTCCAGATGTCCATCTTCTGACATAATTAGCGGCGCAACACATGAAAATGATTGCGACCACCTAGGTGAACCACAAATTGTCGCTGTGTCTGGATATCAGATAAGCTGGAATGCTTTCCATGCACCCTTCAGGGCCGTGGAAGCTTCCGTTGCTTTTCGCTCTAATTCGCTACGCGAAAGATGTGGAACGATCGTTGCTTGGCAAGCATGTCTCGAAATGGAAACTACCTCGGATCTACATCGTCTTTCAATGCTCCCAGAGTGGAGTTTGAGTCCGTGTCGCTTCTTGTTAAATACAGGTTCGAGGTGATCGCAGCCACGGGCACTATGTATATAACGACTTGTTATCAATAGTTGCCTACAATATTGGAAGAGGTCGTAAAGGACGTTACTTACTTTTGCGGAAATGCCCGACGCACGAAGGTGTAGAAATAACCATGCCGCATCACAAAGAGCTCATTGCAACCACAAGCGCGAAGCAACTCTATGGGGAGAACGGAATCACAGAAATACTTCATTCACTTACCCACACAAAAACGACGACTTTATTCTATTCGTAAAGTCCTGGAAGGAATCGACTTAATCCAAGACTCTTCGCAGCCAGAGCCCCTAAATCACCCAGAAATAAAACGTCAACGGCCAATTTGAGCGTAGTGGAGTAACAACGGCGGCTCCTTAAAACATTTGGCGGTAAGGATAACCATGTGATAGTTAAGGCTGCGAGATAACGCCAGTACACCAGCCATGGAAGCAAAAGTGTATATGACACAGGTACGAAGGAATTGATGAAATAATGGGAACGATGTGAATGAGAGGAGGTTAAATTGCCGGAATTGAGTCGGAAGCGACCGACCTCAGTTTTTTATAAAAAGGTTTGCCTTCAATTCAAGGCCGCTAGCGGTTTTTTCATATCTGCCTTGTGAGGAACAGCTTCTTTTTATACGCAATTATATTCTGCTACGTAAAGCGACCTGTGAATTCGTCGTCCTCTATTGTGGAATGTATGGACCTCTTAGTTTTGTACAGGAATTCTGAAATTCTACCGTTCAACGACAGTGTTGCCATACTCCATGCAGGACTCTCTTTCGTTTCTAAAATTCCTTCAGAACTTATCCACCAACGCAGTAGCAAACGAGAATATGAAAAAATATGATTATTTGCAAGTTTGCCGACAAGATGGATTTTCCCACTCGACCAGAAGCATGTCCAAACTTATAATTCTGCCCATTGTGGTACTGTCAGTTCTTCTTTCCAGGTAGTAGAGTGCAACGTCCGTTAGGAGTTTTTGTTGAGTCCAAAGGTGCGTGTTCCTAAAGGTGGTCTCCGGTATCCGCTGTCGCGAGCCGGGGGACTTTTGAAAGGGGATCCGCAAACACCAAGCGGAGGGGGAGGTTCACTGGGGGGACTACGCTCCTACAGGCGCTACTATGATAAAACCTGGGATTCGGCGGCTTAGAAACCTGAGGATGATCGACGAGAGATTCCAAACGGAAGAGTAGATGAAGACTCAATGGTGCTTGGGTTTACCTCCCCCAGAGGTGAAGCTCGACCGGCAGATCGGGTATCAAGCTGACAGCCCACCTCGGTAGGTCTCACTACTGCAGTAATTACCTGCATAAATTAACTAAAATAAATAATAATTCTAGTCCCTTAAGGATACTGTAGCGCACTGGGGCAGAAATTTGCACAGCGTGGCTCCGTTAGTAAAATACGAACCCTCCTTAGGAAGATTATGCCACAGGGCCACACAACCATTTTTCCAGCAGGAGCCACTGTACTACATACCCCCTTTTTCAAATTGCGCCACGTCCTCGAGATGCATCTTCCGGTTCCTTGATCCCCGGGGTGGCTCCTATCGGTGTTGATGCAAGCGCAGCCTCCGTCGATAGACACATTCTCTCCTTCAGGCGTTGCTTCACACTTCCATACTCCTGCACGGCGTACCACTCCGGACTCGTGTTATATCCCTTGCGGTGTTTGCGGGCTCCGGTCCTCCATAACCCGGCTGCGTCTTTTCCTTTTTGGCATTACCGGTTGGTGCTGCAGCGCTAGTCAGTTGCGTGAGCTTCCGCGCATTCTAACTTGTCCTGCGCGGTGCAGGCGTACAACCTCCGTGGCCGGAGCGTGGGTCAGTCCAGAGTGGACACCAACTCCCTTGAGGTACTTGCCACACCGATTCCTTCGAGAATTCTCCTTCGGGAAACACCCGCTTCATCGCGTCCGTTCATTCACTCTCCGTGAAGGTGCAAGACTCATAGTCCTCTCGTCTGCACCACTGTCGGCCTCCACTGGGTATGAACGCACGCCCCGCTATGGTGTTTCATGCTTCGCCTGCTTCCGGGCGCCCGGCTTCTCCGCAAATTCTACGAAGGCGGCTTGACGCTGCTCCTTCCGCGGTGGTGCGTGTAACTGCAGGACGTTCTGCAAGTGGTATCAGATCACTCTTCTCAGGTGCTACAACGCGTTTAACCGCTATCCATTCAACTTCATACACCTCCAGCATATCTTCTCCAACTCCGGCGCCAACATCAGCATCGAATCCTGAGGTATACCACACTTCGACCGTTGCACCGTTCCATCCAGAGGAGCAATTCGACCATCGCACCACGCGGGTCTTCGTCCCGTTCTACGACAGGCGCATAAGGCTCCCGTGCCCCGTGGAGGATTACATTCACCACTTCGGCGCATACATCCAGGCGATGCGATTCCGCGCCGTACCGGAGGTTGCGTGGAACGACCAGAAGCGAAACCGGGGGGATGCCTATCGCACTCACTGGCTCCGCACTCCGGTGCACGGTGAGAACGATCTAATTACGGTGGGACACTGCGATACTCCATACCTGAGGTGCGTTGAGGAACGAGAGGTACAGGCGCGACTCCAGATACTGCTCCACAGGGATAGCTCGCACCAGAGAGTGGGGCGACCGGGAAGCATTGCCGACGGGCGCTCTGCCCTCGCGGTGTTGCCCTTCGATCCCCCATACGATCGCCTCTACTGGCTTAATCGGAATCGACGCACCTTGCGGACGAGACTTGAGTATGCACCGCTTTCGGGTACTTCTATGGTTGGCATAACACGGAATTCCATGACATGCCTTCCGGGCAGCGTTCGAAGTACTACCATAAGGTGAATGACTCCTGGAGAGATCACTGGGTATGCCCGCACCTCTGCGTGGCGACGCCCATGACCTTCGCATATCACACCTCCGAGGTCCTGGATCCGCATGACTCCCTATGGCGGTTTGTCATGTTGGTCGCCTCGACGGAGTTCGCAGTTGGCACCCTGATGGCGTATCCCGAAGCAGCGGACGACGGCGTAACCTCCTATACTCGATGCCGCAACGACCGCCTGTACTGGCACTCGTCGTATCAGCCGACTGCCGGGCGTCTGCTCCTCTTGTCGGCGCCCATCATCCGGGTGCTGCTCTCCTTTGGCATCCAAAACCTGGTTAAGGGCACCGCATGGAGTGAGTCCGAGGCGGAGACGCTGTTGGATTACAACCTCAAGGTGGCGTGGAATGACACGCCTGGTTTTCTCTGGTACGACCACGAGGAGTACAAGTTCCACCCCATTGTTAGGAGTCCGAATGGGGACAATGACGGACGAGCATACCCTGCCTGTCCCCGTCTGGCGCCTTCTCGAGTTCTTCAGGTGCCACGGCTCCGAGTGCCCAAGTACGACCCCTTGATTGAGAGCCTGGCGCATGATGCGCCCCGTCGGTTACCGGCTCCATCCCAGGATATGGGCGCACCTCCTGAGGTGGTAACACCGCGGCCCGCCGCAGTGCCGAGTGCTCCCGCAGTGGTAGCCGCCGTGTCTTCCATGAAAGAGGATGAGATTGCTCCCGTCCGGGTGCCTTCGGCCCAAGTGGTGCAACGCCGATTGCGAAACGTCCTTGCGCCTCTTCTCTGGCCCCGCCCGCGGAGCGTTCTAGTTCCCGCACCGCCGTCACCTCCGATGTCACCGACTCCGTCCTTGGCTTTGCCAACCCCCACTGCGAAGCCTGTGAAATTCCGTCTGGGAGCCCCTGTCCCAGCTGGTACGCCGTCCGCGGCTCCTTCTGTGGCGGTTGTTGCGCCGTCAGCGGAGTTGGGTGCATCGGGTGCACCGTCCGGAGGATACTCCTCTGGGGTTCTGGAGGCAGCGTTCCAGGAGTTGGTGCGGACGTGCCTGGTGACAGGCCGTCCTTCTCCGGCTTCTCCTGTACAGGCTCTGCGCGAGGCGCATGGTTAGGTCTTTGAGCTCCACAAGACCGGGACAGACCGAGCCTCGATGGCGGCCATCAAGGAAAGCCTATCAGCTTTCTTCGATAGGCAAGCGCTCACAGCGAAAGCGCGCCTCAAAACAGAGTATTCAACGCGATTCGGTGACCTGTAGGTAATAGATCCGTGGCGAATAAAAGACCCTTCGGATGGAGAAGGAGCTCCATGAACGGTAGTTCCAATGTGACGTAGGCCGTGTCCGCGTGCTCAGTGACACGAAGTGCCGCCACGGGAGCATGCGAAAAGCGAGCAACGGCATCTTGGAAGCGGAAAAATAACTCCAGGTAAGGGATAAACAGCGCAGTGGTCGGTGCTACCTTGCGCGTGACGTCCGGCGGTTCGTCGTATGTTTCCTCAGGTTTTCCGAGGAAAACCTCGTCGCCTTCTTTCCGGTAAGGGATTTCCATCACCTTCGGGTCGAAGTCCTGTTTTTATCTCCTCTGCGAGGCGTTGAGTGTCACCTTTGCGAGGGAGAGTGCGTTATCATACCGCCTTAGGATTGAGCGTTTGGCTTGCGCCGCTCTTGGCACCTGTGATCCATCCGCCGGGTGCGCCGTGGCGCGTGCCGCAATGAAGGCACTTGGGGAGATGCGCGAGAGCACCAGATTGAAAGGAGCGGACCCCGTTGAGCAGTGCACCTGCAGGTCGTATGCATACGTGAGGTGGCCCACACATGCGTCCCAATCTTTCTGGTGGTCCGCGACGTAGTTTTTTGGCCTCGAGGCAATGGTGTTTTTGAACCTTTTCGCCTGTCCGTTTATCTAGGGGTGATAGGCAGTTGTAAACAACTGTTTCATCCCCAGCATTCTGGAGACGGCGCTGAAGAGCTTCGCCGCAAACTGGGGGTCATTGTCCGTAACGAGGTACAACAGTATCCCGTAAGGGTAAGCCCAATGCTCCAGAAAGGCGTCGGCAATCACTGCTACAGTGGTGCTCGGGAGGGGGATGGCACGGGTGATCTTGGAAAAACGAACCGTGATCACGAGGATAAATCGGTGCCCTCGTTCAGTCTTGAGAAGAAGACCCAAGTTGGTCATGGCCAGAAACAAAATGGTTGGAACAGCGTGAGCGGTGTCCGGTGTTTCCGTATACTCACTCTAGCCGCGGCGCAGAAATAGCAATCCGCCACCGTTTGGAAGGTGTCGTTAGCCATGTTCGGCCAATAGAACTCCCTCCGCATGGTGAATTACATCCGAGATCCACCGGGGGGGCCCGGCGAGGCGAGGATAGTGCGAGAGATACAACACTCTCGCACGTAGCATCTTCGGGACCACCTTTTGGAGAGCTCCATCCAGAGAGGCGCGGAGTACCAGCACGACGTATCGGTCGACGTCGAATGATGATATCAAACTCTTTACAGTGGCGAGGCACTCCTTGCAGTACGCATCCATACTCTGTTCCTTCAGGAACTCCGCCACAGTGATGGGGAGAACTTATTTCTCCTCCGTAACAAGAGCCATCACCTCAGGGAGTCCGCTATACTTTCCTTCAGGTTTACAGCATTGCAAACATTCTCCATCGGATCCTTCTTTCCCGTCGGCGGCTTGGATAACCAGACACGGGATAGTATTCTCCAAAGGTGTTTTATCCTCCCCATCGGTGGAGATTCGCGAGAGCACATCCGCGGCCTGGTGTTTGATGCCAGGACGATGGAGGATGTCAAACTGGAACTCCAGAAGGCGCAACCTCCACCTTTCTAGGCGACCGGAAGCATCCGTCAAGGACAGTATGCATTTCAGTGGTTCGTGGTCCGTCCTCAAGGTGAAGCGCGCGCCTTCCAGGTATGGGCGTAAAAGCGAAACCGCCCACACGATGGCGAGACACTCGGGCTCCAAAGTGGAATGATTCCGTTCCGTGGGGGTGAGGCTGCGACTCCAATACCCGATGGGTTGAAGTCCACCTTCAGGTTGTTCCTGTAGGAAGGCACATCCAACCTGGTACTTACAGGCGTCAATGTCCAGCACCATTCGGCCGTGCCGCTTCGGCAATACCAAGATTGGTGGTTCTATTAGTCTCCTCTTCAGGGTGTCGAAGGCTTCAAACTCCTCATCCGTCAAGAGAGCCAATTGCGTCGGCTTGTCTTTCTCCAAGAGGCGCTTTAACGACGCCGCTATACGGGAGAAATTCCGTAAAAACCTCCGGAAGAAGCTACACATCCATAATACGGAGCGGAGCTCCGTCTAGTTTGTGGTAGGGCGAGCTTCCTTGATGGCGTCCTGAGTTTTCCTGGAGACCTGTAGGCGGTCCAGGAGCACAACGTGCCCCAGGTAGTCCACCGAGGACTTGAAAAAGAAACATTTCTCCAGCTTCAAGGTGAGGCCAGCATCCTTTAGGAGTTGAACCACGTTTTTCACATGAATGAAGTGCTCCTTTACGCTACGGGAGTAAACGATGACGTCAGCGATATGCATCAAGGCGTACTGCCACTTCACCTTTGACAGGATAATGTTTACCGCTCGTTGGAACGTAGCGGGTGCATTCTTTAAGCCAAATGGCATCCTTAGGAGTCTGAAAATCCCGCAGTGCGAAGTGAACGTTGTCTTATCCTTATCGTAGTCACACATCGCAATCTGTCAGTAGCCGCTGTTGGCATCCGGCAGGGAGAAAACGGACGCATCGCCTAAGGAGTCGATACATCCATCTATACAGGGAATCGGGTACGAATCGCGTACCGTCACCTCGTTGAAGCGCCTGTAGTCAATAAAGAACCTTAGGGAGCCATCCTTTTTTTTGACTAAAACCACCGCGGAGGCCCATTCGGAATTGGAAGGCTCGTTAACGCCCTTCTTCAGCATCTGGTGGACCTCATTGCGTTCAATATCGCGCGCATGGGGTCCGGCTCTCCTCGGGAGTTAATGTACCGGTTTAGCATCCGGTGTGAGCTGCATCCTGTGCTTGGCCAGGCTGAAGTGACCCATACGACCAGACCACATGTTCTCAAAGGCGGATAGCATCTCCACTATCCTATGGCGATACCCTTCGAACTCATCGCTAATTTGGAGCTTCTCCTGCCGGGTGGCAGGATTCTCTTCCTCTGGAGCCGAGGAAGTCGCATCCGCCTCCATGGTGGCGATGGCATCGCGGTCTGCAAGGTCTTCCGATCGAGGAAGGTGAGCCAGTCCTGCAGGGGAGGGTAGTGCCAGTCTGACGGCAATTCCTCTCTGGAGCCGTAACGGTGACTCCTCGAGGTTTGCGAGCACAACCCTGAAGGGAATGTTTGGTATTATTTCCATAACACCGATTGCTATCATGGAGTGCTGCTTCGTGGTCAGGTGTGGACTCTCCTGTAGGAATGAAAGGCCAGATGCAGAGGTCTGCACCCAAACCTCAGCCTGACTCCTCGCGGGTATTTCAACGCTCTTCACCACTCGGAGCTTATTCGACTGCGCCTCCTTTGGAAGGTTGCCCACGTGACGCGCGTTGGCGTCCGGTCCTGGATATGGGGGCACAACACCTTCAGGGGCGGCGTCGTGAAACATCACCTTCCACAGGCGTGGGTAGATTGCACGTACATACCGATCCACAAAGGAAGTGCCCAACATGCACTGTGCGGCCACGTTAGTTGCCACAAGGAACCTCAGTTTCACCTGTAAGGAGCGAAACCGAAGGTATAAGGGGATTGCGCCGAGGATGGACACTGCTCGACGCGACGCATCGCGCACCGTCGGGAGCTTTCTAGTTCTCAAGGAGCAGAGAGCAGACCGCGGGAGCACATCTGCGTGCACCAGATTGGGGCCAGCTCCGGTATCGAGGATAGCGCACACCGTGGTGGAAGCGAGCCGAGAACATCCTATAAAGGCGGATACCTTGTAATTCTCACGGCGGAGCGTGCAAACAGAATCCTCAAAGGTGTTGAAAGGGTCCAACGGGGTTGGGGGGCCCGCCGATTCTGCGTCGACGGAGCAGACGGCCTCTAACCCTTTCCTAAAGGCGACCTCCTTGAAGCTGAGGCTCGATAATAAAGAGCCACGTGGAGCCTCTACGCGTGGCTCTAAGGGTTTTCCTGGTAGGAAAGGTGCTGAGTTCCAGTCAAGGACGGCGTCTGCGATTGTGCAACGCCATGCGACGTGTTCCCTCGAGGCGCAACCGGCTTGGGCACCAGCACCTGCTTTGTGGGTGCAATTGACAGTGGGACAGGCTATACTCCTGGTGGAGCACGGTATCCATAGTTTCCTTGAGGGGAGCGGATGTCGCGACACGTGGTTCGATAACTTCTTCTCTTCATTGGTGTGTCCTTCAGGTCGTGGAAGGTTTTCTCTCGTTCCTGCAGGATGGCGGCCCTCATTGCCGTGGTGAGAGTCGTACAGTGTACGGACTCTCGTGACAAGCAAATCCTGCAAGGCAGTGGGTAGCCTCGAGGGCTGGCAAATCGGACGCTCCTGTAAGATCCTGCCGAGGCGTACTAAGTGGGAGACGAGGGTGTCCTCGTACTAGACGGTGCTCCCTGAGAGAAGGCGTATATGAGGGCAAGGGTCTCTTGCTCTTCTACGAGCGTGGGCTCGTCGACCTCCTCCGAGGTGCCGGAGTCCAACGTCAGGGGGGAGGCCCGACGGGTCCTTGAGGCCGCAGGTTTTCCCGAAAGTGGAGTGTGGCTACAACGAGTGGCACGGTGAGTATCCCCATA
The DNA here is from genome assembly GCA_019155205.2 of Gracilaria vermiculophylla. Lineage (NCBI taxonomy): Eukaryota > Rhodophyta > Florideophyceae > Gracilariales > Gracilariaceae > Gracilaria > Gracilaria vermiculophylla. Next base: position 1,688,060 of record JAHNZQ020000010.1, on the reverse strand, counting down.
GGATTCCGCGAAAGGCGCTAGCTCCGTGTATGTGATCTTCGGGTGCGTTTTCGAGTGATTACACACCCTCGCGCGTATCGAAGGAAGGAGTACATCAACTAACAACGACTTCAACCGCCGTCCGGTGTACACGTTCCCACACCGTAGAGCCTTCGTCCACAGCTTCTGTGAGAAGTCCGTCTCGGTCATTCCCGTGTTTTGCCCATGGGAGGGGACTTCAGCATCAGCATCGGCTATCATCTCGTCCGTGGCGTACGTTTTAAGGAGGAAATTGACTACCTCCGAGTACGTCGTCAAGATCTCCGTTCCAGGATCATCAAAAATGGTGCTTTCCCCCGTGAGGCGCGGCTGCATCAGCGAGTGCGCTTGGCCTGTGAGGTAGAACTGAAAGCACCATACGGCGGCACTTTCATGGACACCATTTGTGATACACGCTGAACGGAAACGCGTAAGAAAATTCAACACCGAGATGGGGTCTTCGCCTGAGAAGGAGTGCTTCTTCATTGGAATATCCATGCGGCGCTTGATCTTTGTGAGTCGCTTAGCGACCGATGCGTCGTAAAGAGTGGAGCGATCATTCAACCGGTGGTTGTCATAATGCACCACTTTGGCAAAGAGGTCGTTAAGCGGGACGACCTTCCTGACCCTTCTGCTCCTCACCTTGGGAGGTATACTGTCCTCTGAGCTGGAGCTGTTCACGGATTCGGAATCTGAACTTATCTTTGAATTGCTGTCTCGCTTTCTTTTTTTTTTCTGTTTCTTTCGGCGTCTTTTCTTGAGGTGGTCTGCGTTACTGACGATACCCCCGTTATCGCGATCCACCCGAGGAGTATCCTGTCCTTCTCTCCTTAAGTGAATTGTTTCGCGACCGATGTCCTGTCCTTCTCCGCTGGGCGTCAGTTGCAGACGGTGCATAGCAAGATTTCTGAGGTGGTCCCGTTTCCCTACGGCAGTATCCTTTCCTCCTTTGGCGTAGGCGGTGGCAGTTTCCTGTCTTTCTCTGCCCGGGGTCATCTTAGGTGTTGATAGATGGAACTTCTCCTATAAGGAAGAAAAACTTTGAAACGCCGCTGCAGGGAGCAGCTGCGCGGTTTGGGAGCGAACATGCGCACGGATAACATCTCAGATCACCTTAAAGAAGGGATCGGAATCCAGCAAAGCATCCACAGCACGGTGAGCGCTCTCCGTTGCGATATCCTCCACAAGGACGTGGCGGCGCGCTCCGAAGTGGGCTTCAACACCTGCAGGTATTCTTTTGACCAGCTCTTGGGAGAGCCAATCCGTAAGGCGCGAGGCCAGGGACTCCAAGAGGAAGCTAGCCTCCGGGTGTTCCCGTCCCTGCAGCTCCTGAGATGGCGGCTGCGATGCCGTGCGCGGTTCTTCGACCTCCACATTGGCGTTCTCCAAAGGTGCCACGGGGAATTTCGCTTGCCTCCGATCATGCATTCTCCTAAGGCGATTCCTAAAACGCTCCACAGAGGAGCCAGGATTCCGAAGGAGACTTTCAGGGTCCTCCAGTGTGGTGGCCATCTCCTGGGGAGCGCTGCGCGTGCTGCGCCCATCGACGAAGCCGGTTGCTTGAGGATCCTGTACGGGGTTTTCCATTGGGGGTTCTGAGAGGTGCATAGAGGAGTGGGTCGGGGGTAATTTTCTTCCACTTCCGAATCACCTTAAGAAAGAATTCCACTGTTAGGGTTCGGTCGTTTCAAACTAGAAACACGGTTCTGCTGCGGCTTGTGCGAAGCCTTTAGGAACTGTGACCTTCCAAGTCTGGAGACCAGTTGTGGTACTGTCAGCCCTCCTCTCGAGGTAGTAAAGCACAAGGTCCGTTAGAAGTTTTTGTTGACTCCAAAGGTGCGTGTTCCTAAAGGTGGTCTCCGGTATCCGCTGTCGCGAGCCGGGGGAATTCTTAAAGAGCATCCGCAAACATAAAGTGGAGGGGGAGGTTCACTTTGCGGGTAATGCTCCTACTTGCGCTGCTATGATGCGACATGGGGATCGGGGGATTAGAAACCTGAGTATGATTGACGAGAGACTCCAACCGGAAAAGTAGATGAAGTCTCAAGGGTGCTTGTCTTTACCTCCCCAGAGGTGGAGCTCAACCAGAAGATTAAGTATCAAGCCGAGAGCCCGCCTCGGCAGGTCTGACTACTTTAGGAATTACCTGCATACATTAATTAAAATAAATAATAATTCTACCGTCCCTTAAGGATACTGTAGCGCACGCGGGCAGAATTTTGCACGACGTGGCTCCGTTAGTAAAATACAAACCCTCCTTAGGAATATCATGCCACAAGGCCACACCACCGTTTTTCCTGCAGGAGCCACTGTACTACGAGTAGATCGTGGTTGACGTTTTTCCACTTCCGAATTACCTTAATGAAGAATTCCATTGTTGGGGGCCGGTCGTTGCAAACTAGAAACACGGTTCTGCTGCCAGTTTTGCGAATCTTTTAGGAACTGTGACCTTCCAAGTCTGGAGACCAGTTGTGGTACTGTCAGTTCTCATTTCGGGGTAGTAGACCACAACATCCGTTAGGAGTTTTTGTTTACTTCAAAAGTGCCTGTTTTTAACGGTGGTCTCCGGTATCCGCTGTCGCGAGCCTGGGGAATTCTTAAAGGGGATCCGCAAACACCAAGAGGAGGGGGAGGTTCACTGGGTGGGCAATGCTCCTACAGGCGCTGCTATGATGCGACCTGGGGATCGGGGGCTTAGAAACCTGAGGATGATCGACGAGAGAATCCAACCGGAAAAGTAGATGAAGACCCAAGGGTGCTTGTCTTTACTTCCCCAGAGGTGGAGCTCAACCGGAAGAATAAGTATCAAGCCAAGAGCCCTCCTCGGCCGGTCTCACTACTGCAGTAATTACCTGCATAAATTAACTAAAATAAATAATAATAATTCTACCGTCCCTTAAGGATACTCTAGCGCACGCGGGCAGAATTCTGCACGACGTGGCGCCGTTAGTAAAATACGAGCCCTCCTTAGGAATATTATGCCACAAGGCCACACCACAAGTTTTCCCGCAGAAGCCACTCTACCACACCCATGTTGCCTAGAGCAAGTCAAACAGGTTGGCTAAGTATCTTACGGCCCAAATGCTCTTCGTGCAACTCTTTTAGAACAGTTGTTGCAAAGTCATTGGTATGCATATGGTGGCGAATCCAAAACGCTATGCATCGAAGACCAGCTCTATACATCGCTTTACAGAAAAATAATAAAACCTCTTAGTATCTTTTGTATCCCTTACAGATGTCGGGCTGCAACCTATTTCTGAGGCTTATTGTGGAAACTGCAAGGGACACAAAAACGCCGAAACATGGAGAAGAACCATCAACTGTACAAAGAAAAAAAAGACTTCCACGTGAATCTGGCTATAATCCTACAGAAGATAGGGCTGTAGCAAAAGCCTAGATCACTGTCTCTGAGTGTCCCATTTTGAGCTCTGAACAAAACATAAAGTTCGTTTCAAAAATACAAAATACAATTAATGCTCGCCAAAAGGCTTCCTTTTGCCTTCTGCAGTCGCCCCTTTCCCTAAAACCGTTCCATGTGGCGTTTTCGAACGATAAAATATTTCGAACTTACGTGAAATTATTTCCCTAGCACGTCGTCATTCTTCCTCAAAAAGACAACACACTTTTTTTAATCAATATAGGGTCACACAATACTTCCAACAGCAGCTGAAATCTAAGCCACTATTTTCATATTTATACCGTTTTCGCAAAGTATTTAGTTATATATATATATATAACAAATTAATGATAGCCTACTTATACCTAGCTTCCATAATATGGGTCCCTATATGCGAGAAAGGAATTTTCGTAATACAGTGCGTTTAAAAATCATATATCACCGAGAACCTCAACCAGAACTGTACTGTAGGCTACTTTTTGCACATCATCTACGTAAAATCGTTTCAAAAAGATATGTACGCCGTCTTCTTAACAGTTAAAATATCCCGAGGTTTTCCTTTTTTAAAATAGTAATAGATTCAAATAATCAAGTCAAACGCCGAAAGAAATCTAAAAGTGCCATTGTTAAAAACCGAAAATGTTTTAAAATCAAACTTGATACATTTATGAAACATTCGACTCTTTATGTATTGAAAAGATCTCCAAGACGCTCTAAGAAGCTTAGTTCAGTGGAAAGAAGAGTAATTAAAAGAGAGTTGTGCAACGGAAAAGCATCATGCAAAAATATAGGAATGACTCTCAATTTCAACGTTTCTAAATCAGCTATATGCAGGTAAATACACAACACAGATTTATATAAATATAAAAAAATGAAAAACCTTTTGTTTCTTTAAGACCATCGAAAGCAAGAGAGAGTTGACTGGTCTGCTGAAAAAAAGTACTGGAAAAAAGAATGGGAAATATATATTATTGTTTTTGAAGAAAAGAGGTTCTTCTATCTGGATGCACAAAATTGCTACAAACTGTACTGGCACGATCTTTTTAAAACAAATTCAGAAACTTATACGAGGAATTCTAGCAGTGGGTCTGAAATGGTCTGGGCTGGCGTTTCTAGAAAAGGTCTCACCGACATTGCATTTATTGAAATAACCATAAACGCCGAAAAACATCAAGAACTGTAATACATATCTGTATCACCGCTTGGTTTCTGTTTCCATAAGTAATGTAACATTTTTCAACAGGACAAAGCGTCAGTGCATACTGCGTCTGTTTTCAGAAATTGGCCAAAACGAATCGGACGCATCTGTTCTGGAGTGAACGGTGTGCTCCCCAGATTTGAACACAATCGAAAGCGTTTGAGGATTACTAGCTAGGATGGCGTACGCGCATGGAAGGCAATCTCAGACTGTTTTTCAACTCATAAAGTGTACTGAAATTGCTGGAAACCTGTTACAGTTTCAACTGTGGAAACCCAAGGAAATTCGACGCTAAAACATTTCACTAGCGTTATACAACAAAACGGATAAAAAAACAAGGTATTGAATGTCTCACTGTAAACATTTGTTTGTGTTAAAATTATGTTCTTGCAAGGGTTTTTTGATTTCAATATTTTTTCAAACCCTTTTTGTAGGCGTACAGTAGACATTTGGAATGTTTTATGACAATTCACAGTATGTCATAAGATTTTGGAACATTATTTTTGTTTTCAATTATAGATTCCATAGCAAAAACGATAAGCTTGTAAAAGAAAGAAAAATTGTGATTAATCACGCCGAAAACCTCTTTTGGTTTATAAACCTGAATAAAAGTTCTTTTCGGAAGCTTATAATAAAGTCAAAAAAATGCTTTATTGTGGTATTAGCGCTGAGAATATAGATGGATGCAAACAATATGTCTTAATATAAGCATTAATTTGATTTAGATGAACTGAAGTGCTTTAAATGTGGCTTTAACAAATATAGCAGAGCAAACAGTAGTAAAACTTATATCATGATGTATGCTCGACGTTACATGAAGAGAATTACATGTAAAGCTTTTGTAGTGAGCAGTATAAGCTCAAATACGCTTTTAAATGCCTTCAAACAACTGTTTATAAAATATTATACATCTTCTTATAAAATGTAAAATGGTTTTCCACTAAGATAGTGCAGTAGTTTTTTAGTCTACACAATTGAATAGCTTCCTTTGCCCCCTCGACTCTTATGCAATACAGGTACGTGCGCATTTAATTGACTTCAAATTCTTTGAAAATGAACAAGATGTTCTCTTCAAAGTGACGTAAGTCCATTACAGGCCATTTTACACAGGTTTTAAGAAAAAAAGTATTTGACATAGCGCAAGAGCTTTGAATATTTTAATCATGAGATGCTAAAGAAGCGCGAAGCTGAGGCGTTGAATTAGTATCATTTGTTATTTAGTACACAGAATCGAAAATGAACTACTGAAAAGGGCAGAATAACGTTTGAAAGAGAAATGCCCTATTGTCGTGAAAAGGTGTTTTAATGTGAAAGTTTTTGAATAGTGATTTCGGTAGTACTACAGTAATAAAAATGATGATTTGCGCCAAAATGCCAGGTGTCCTTTCCTGTTGGAACAGGCCTTACTGTAGGTGGAGACTGCCGGTGATAAGTGCCATCTTTTTTACAGATGACCAAAAACCATAATATAGGCCAGCCAATAAATGCTATACAACTGTGCAACTATATTGCTGTATTGCTGATTCGCTTCAAACGATGGTGGAGATGCTCTCACAAATGCCTTCTGATCTATATATATATATATATATCGATATATTACGTCAAATCTATATCTTCTATCAATACAACTTATCGATTATGTCTTTGTAGCACTGGGTGTGCCAAAAGTACTTGATGTAATGGCTTTGTGTATGCCACCATCTCCTTGTCTTGAAGCAGAACGTTTTCTGCACAATAAAAATATACTGCTAAAGCTCCTGACCTCTGTCGGAGCCTGCGCCGTTCTCTTGATCACCGTTCCCGTGAACAGGTATTTGACTTAATGCTTTTACTGAAAGCAAGCGTGTTGATAATACCGACAGAAAATACAAAAACGCGTGGTGAAAATGTGGTTTTTTCATTGTTTTTATCACAATTGTCCATTGATTACAGAACAAATACTTTGACTATTACAGTTTGCACTCAGTATCAAAGCCTACTTCAGATACTCTTCAGCATTCAAGCATACATTTTTCATCACTGATTCGCTGCCTTGTGGCCCGGAGACGCCAAGAGGTGGCGTCTCAAATGATCTTTCTTCTTGTATGACTTTTCGCAATTTGCACATCGAAATGGACGAATACTCCAATGTACCGCATCCACATGTCGCCTGAAAGACGAAAACACATCTTCTTGTAAGTATTTCAGCTGCCCACAGAGACATTCGCATATTTTTTTACATGGATACCACTCGCAGTAGTAAATACATACCGTAAACTGTCGCGGAAGGAAAAACCCATGCCACATTGGTCACAGATATACGGTTTCTCTTTTTCACTGAGAAGACACTCCAGGATTAATTGTCAAATGCAAAGTGTTAATGCAGTGAGAATCCATATACGGCCTTAATGAGATATTGATCAACGTACTGGACGGTTTTGATGTGTCGACTATGATACCAACAGAGACAAAAGCATGTTAGAAGCACAATCTGTACACGGTACAAAGCTTTTGGAGTGACGGGTTTTAGAATTCTTCTACTTACTTTAAGTTACCTTTGTCTGCGAATTTATTTCCGCACTTGGCGCAAGAATGTCCGTGATTCAGTACTGCCAGACTTCACAGCAAGACAAAGAAAAAAAAGCAAGTATGGCAAAAAGGTGAGCAGAACATGGGAATCTTGAACGGAGAAATGTGTATAGATCGCGAATCAGATGACGTACTGTTTTTTGTAACTGTCACGATCCGGAAATGAAGTTCCACAAGTTGGACATGTGAGAGATAGAAGCGATGCAGCAGTCGCCGCAGATTGAGGTATTTGAGACTCTGGAGTTTTTGCAGTTGGTTGTGAAGTGTGTCCCATGGGTGCTTGAGATTTGCCTTGTTGCATACGGGATAGCTGCCACGCAGCAGCACTTGAATTAGGTTGTTGGCTTCCCTTGCGTATCGAAAGAACCGGTGTGGACACAGAGTCAAAGGTTGAGAACGGAGAAGAAATGCCAGATGCATGATGGGTTTGCGCTTGGGGAGGAAAGTTGCGCTGAATGTCGGACGATACGTTTTGAGATTCATTGTGTGGCCTTCTCGAGCTCGCAGGGGGATGAACGGTGGAGCGGTTTCGCGAAAACAGGTTTGATGGCTGACGACGAATTCGTGAAGTCGAAGATGACGAAGCCATGGTGTCGCTCGGATTCGCATGAGAGGCACGTTTTGAAGCAGCATTGCGGTTTAGATTTGCGGAACTGCTGGAGCGACGCAGTCTCACAGACGACGACGAGGCGGGATTCGAGGAGGCCGGCGCATGCCTCTCACTGTGGCTTTCATTTTTGCGATTCATGGTATACACATTGGGGGGTTAGCGTAGCGACTGCGTCGCTTTCAAAACGTAACAGCAACGGGCATTTGTGAATTTATATCGACGATCTTGGTAGGGCAGCGCTACACCTACTTTAGTTGACGACTAATACAAGTAGAAGGATTCACAAACACGTTGATTATAAATTCATGTTCCCGGACAGTGCATAAAGCTGTAAGACTATCAGTAGGATGCAAAATGATATGGAGACCCCAAGGGAAACCCATGGCCAGGCGCGCGAGCCACTTGATACTTTCTATAAAATGAAGGGACGAATGAAAGAAAACGTCATGTCAAGATGTGTGAATTATAAGCACATATTGTGCCAACGCAGCACAGCATAGATTCGAAGTGAAGCATCAACTTTTGGGCTGGAAAAGCGGAAGGATGTTGCCTACAATTGAATGAAGATCCAAAAGCAAGGGTACGTTGAAAACATCAGTAGGTCGCCGCCACTTGATCGGTGCGGGAGGCTGACGGTCGTTGTCAACAAGAGTTTGTTACGGTGCGATCATATGAAAGGTCATGGGTCTGAATTGCACCGACAATTTGTTGTCTTTATGGCAAACGAAGGAACAAACAGCAAATGAATAAGTCCGAACGCCCAGAATGGGAATTATCAATCATAGGTCGTGATCACAGCAAACGTCTGCGACTTTGAGAGCAAAACGCCGAAAGAAAGCGAAGGGATGCAGAGATTTGCTCGAAATGAGTGCGTCAGGATTGCAGTTGTGTGCATCGCAAATGCAAGGGAAATGATTCCCTTCAGTCCAATGACACGCTGTTCGATAGTGAATGGAATGTGGCGGAGTAAATTAGGTTATCTCCGTAAAAACTTACGAGTGACTCTGGCAACGGGAGTATTCGGAATCAAAGACGTCAATTACGACCTGTTCTAAGACGAATTTCGTTTCAAACTGAGTTCGCCTCATGCCCTCCCTGCTGGACATCCCTCAAACGCGCATAGTATAAGATGAATTTTACACATTTCAAATCAGACTTGGAGAGTGCTTCCGACTGTGCTTATTCTTACTCGGTACTGGTCAACGTGAGGTGTCGAGAATGCACATAAATGGTTTAAGTAAGATTACGGAACTCTAAAAGTAAAAGGTCAAAATGTATTGTGTCGGAAAGTTAATATGACTTCAAACTTGGCATGAAAAGCCCACCTCATTTCCCTTTTTTTGCAGTACTCCTGACGTTCGATTCGTCATGTGAGAGCTGGATGTCTTAGCTTTTTGTAAAGAAAATCTTGGCTTCTAATTCAGAAAACAAACGTCGTAAAGTAACAAGGAAAACACTGCAGCGTCCCAAATGCCACTGTTTTCGCATATAATTTTATTGTGTCGCGCGTGCCAAGCTCTTGTCCACAACCGACATGAGCGCCCACAGAGCCTGTCTGAGGCTACACATTTCGGTTACACCTCAATCACTTCAAGCTTCGAGATCCACCAAGGACGATCCGTCGAGTAACTTTCCGACTTCATCGCTCGCTGCATCTGCCGACTTGACAACAACTCATTTTGAACACAGTTCGAAGCGCGCTTCTGAGCAGCGGGAGAAGCAGTATCCTTGCGCCTCTGCTTGGGAGTCCCCTCTAAAAGCCCCATGACCGCATCTCTGTATGGAGCGAGCTTAAAGTAATAAGGCCGCGGAGCTCTGCAGAATTTTGAACGCAAATGCTGCCCTTCATCCTTGCTTTTACAACGTTCAGTACAGACTGCTCGGTCAAATGACGCCCTTTTGGGGTTGTTATCCGTGTCTTGTTTTGGCGAAAATTTGCAACTTCTGGGTTCTGAGTTTCATTCGACGAACTGCTTTAACTCAAATAATCATACGACTTCCACGAAAGTAAACTATTGAAAGCTACATGTTTTTAATCTAAGGCAAACGGGTCATAAGTTTTTCCGTGAGAGGAAGTAGCTTTCTGCACGTTTTTCATGGTATTCTGTTTTGGAAGAAAAACGAGTCGTAGGAGGCGTTGAATGAAACGATGCATACAAAAATGTCCGAAGCATTTACACGTTGAACTGTTACTGGTTGTCTTGCAATCAATAAGCAATGGTCAGCATCCACACGAAAAATCTTGTGCACGAGTTCGCACAACTTATCGCTTACCCGTGTTCCAGTACATCTGTCTACACGTCCGAAGGTCCTGCATCAAAAAGTATGATGCCAGTGTCTTCGATACGTTTTCGATAAAAAGAGTTTTTCAATATGCAGAATTAACCAAGTGTATATTAGACCAGTGAACGCATATGAGATCAAATCAATCAACTAAAGGTATATTGTAATATTAGTTGTTTCGATCGACTTGTTTTGTCTCTCACAGTCCGTTAATATTATGGAACTTTTTTTTGTACAGCAAATTTCTAGACTTCCGTTGTTTGTGCTCGGTGAGAAGCAGAAACATAAGAAAACCAGATTGTGTGACAGACATTTGTTTGCAAAATATGTCTAATTTTCTTCAGAGATTCAGTAACCAGATTATCTTGATATCGCAAACGTGCTTTTAAATCAAAACCCCCGTTTTTGGCGAGTGCATGAAAGGTTTGAAACCATGAAAAAAATCGTTAAACAGCAATATGTCGAGTTGAAGAGTCACTAAACAGTGCGTTTTAAAAACATATTACCCCTAAATTGTGCGCCAAAACTGTACTTTAAACTAAATTTTGAACATAGCCTATGTAGAATCGTTTCAAAAAAATGTACACCGTTTTCTTTTTAATAAAAATGGCTCGAGGTCCTCCAATTCTCAAGTAAAAACAGCTTCAAATCATAAAATTAAACGCCGGACAACACTCCAACAATGCTATCGCTCGAAAACTAAAGCTTTTTAGAGTCAAACTTGCTTTTTTTCTCAAACATTCCACTCTTTATGGATTAAAACGATCTCTGGGACGCCCAAAAAAGCGCAGTCCAGCAGAAGAAAGAAAAATTAAAAGATGGTTGCGCAAAAGGAAATTATCGTGCAAAACTATTGGAATACATCTCAATCTTAACGTTTGCAAATCAATCATATGGACGCAGATAAACAACACAAAATTATTAAAGTATAAAAAATGAAAAAAACAATTTTCCTTGAAGACCATCACAAGCAATACATAATTGACTGGTATGCTGCAAAGGCGTACTAGAAAAAGAATAAAGACATTTAATTATTTCTGATGAAAAAAAGTTCAATTAGGACGTACCAGATTGCTATAAAGTTTATTAGGGAAATCTTCGTAAGGAACGTCATGAATTTTATACCAGACATTCTAGTGGAGGCTATGTGAAGGTCTGGGCTGGCATTTTTAAAAACAGGCTCACTTAAATTGCGTTTATTAAAATAAAAATGAACCCGAAAAAATATCAAAAAGTTCTATACAATTATTTGCTACATTTTGGTTCATTTTTCCATGTAAAAAATTTTATTTTAAAACAGAATAATGCCCCTGTGCACACGGCATTTGTAATCAATAATTGGCTACGAGATTCAAATGTATGCGTTTAAGAGTGGCCGGCGCGCTTACCAGGTTGAAATCCAATCGAAAACGTTTGAAGACTGCTGGCGAGGATATACAGACTGTTTCAAAAACATACGACATGCTGTGAAATCTCAAAAAAAACGAGCAAATGTATACTGTACGCCTACAAAAATAGGTTTCAGAAAAAAGTCAAGTCAAAAAAACGTTTCAAAAACATATGATCATCAATAACAAATCTTTACTGCGCGACGCTCAATAGTTTATTTTGCATCCTTTTGCTGTATAACGCTAATGCAGCGCTTCGGCATCGAATTGATGTAATTTTCCACAATTGAAACTGTTATAGATTTCCAGCAATTTTTAACACAGTTTTTGAGTTCAAAAACTGTCTGAAATTGCCTTCCATGCGCATAAACCATCCTCGCCAGCAGTCCCCAAACGTTTTCAAATGGGTTCAAATCTGGTGAGCGCGCCGGCCACTCTAAAACAGATACTTCAGACTCCTGTAGCCAATTTCTTATTAAAGATGCAGTGTGTACAGGCGCATTATCCTGTTGAAAAATGAAATTTTCTTCATGGAAACATAAACCAAAAGGTAGCAAATAGTTGTATAGAACTTCTTGATATTTTTCTGCATTCATGTTCG
>JAHNZQ020000010.1:1650785-1666001 GCA_019155205.2 Gracilaria vermiculophylla | reverse complement strand
GAAAATGAGCTATTGTGACTGTGGTACTGTCAGCCCTCCTCTCGAGGTAGTAAAGCACAACGTTCGTTAGGAGTTTTTGTTGACTCCAAAGGCGTGCGTTCCTAAAGGTGGTCTCCGGTATCCGCTGTCGCGAGCCGCGGGAATTCTTAAAGAGGATCTGCAAGCACCAAGCGGAGGGGGAGGTTCACTGGGCGGACAACGCTCCTACAGTCGCTGCTTTGATGCGACCTAGGGATCGGCGGCTTAGAAATCTGAGGTTGATCGACGAGAGACTCCAACCGGAAAAGTAGATGAAGACTCAAGGATGCTTGTCTTTTCTTCCCCAGAGGTGGAGCTCAACCGGTAGATTAAGTATCAAGCCGGGAGCCCGCCTCGGCAGGTCTCGCTACTGTACTAATTATCTGCACAAATTAACTACAATAAAAAATTATTCTACCGTCCGTCAAGGATACTGTAGCGCACGCGGGCGGGATTATGCACCACGTGGCCCAGCTAATAAAATACGAGCCCTCCTTAAGAATATTATACCATACGGCCAAACCATTCTATTTCCTTAGGAGCCACTGTACTACAGTGACACCACCAAATATGCAAAAATTGCAAAAGCGGGCCAGATGATGAAACTCAGCCTACAATACGCCAATCAACTATTGCTAATCGTCAGAAACTAAAGACCTGTACGACTTTGAGTCCTCTGAATCGTTCAATGCGAAATCATTAGTTAAAAGTTATTGGCACAGCAGAAGATTTTATCTCACCTCGTTACGCTTGTTCAGGAATGACTGCATTTAATTCCATTTTCTGGGGGTTTTCTATGCACCAGTTACACTTTAGTTCACAGAACAAAACTTTGACTAAAAAGCAAAAGCGCTCGACGATTCCCAGGTCGGGAGCTGCTCGAAAATTTTGGATTTCTTGTTTTAATGACTAGTATTGAGTTTTGTAATAAACGAGATCTTTGGAGTATTGAGCTTTTTTCTAATTTTATTGCACAAAAACTTATTGGGATGGGTATGTCACGAAACAGCTTCGAATCGCTGAGGAGATGCATATTTCTTAGTGAAAATAGTGTGACTGAAAGGAAAATAGTCGAACGATGGGCCTTCATAGCCGCTTTTGTGAAGACGGGCAATCATCATCGCTTGTCTTTTGTCAGGCCATCACATAATTTATGTATTGATGAAGGAATGTCACTGGGATACGTACTAGGAGCTCATTGGATTGATGTTGGGCTTCTACAATTTACAGCATTGAACGGAAGGCACAAAAATGGTCTGGAACTGTAAGCTGTTTAATGTTGAAAAAGTGGTACAATGCTGAATATTGAACTCGATATCGGTGCTAATAGTCCGGACCAGGATTATGATTCCGATAGTGTCCATGGGACGGCTACTTTACGTCGTTTAGTACAACCGCGGTTTGGATCATATCGTTTCGTATGCGGCGATTATTTTTTCGTGTTCGTCAACACCGCTGTTGCACTCATGTAAAAACGGATGAGATGTACTGGAGTAATCGAAAAGGCTTCTAAGAACTTTATTATGAAACATATACCTGATATCACTTTAAACAACAGAGTTGACTGTATATCTATGGTTTCAAAAGGAAGCGTCACTGATAGTGAACCAAGGTGCGTATTCTGAAAGGATCGAGACAGAAAATATTTTGTTTCAACCTCGGGCACGGTTAATCCTGGTACTCTTATCGGCAGGGACAGATGGAGATGGGAGGGAATTATTTCTAGGAAAAGAGAATTTGAGGTTGCAACTCCTGAGCGTTATGACAAATATCGCAAATTATATTCAATGATCGATCGCATAAGAGATGCCGACAAGATGATTTCAAACTTGAGAAAAAAATAGACTTAATAAACTGGTCATTTCGAGTTGGTTGCTCTTTTTCACGATTTTCATTGTGGATGCGTGGAAACTGTATAACGCAGCAAATGGAAGCTAGACCGTTAAAAGATCACACTATTTTTATTGTGACTTGGTATGTTAATGAATAGAAAGGACTTGAGACACCACAGGTCTAATGAACAGAAATGAAACGGAAAATGAAATTATTCATGAACGGCCAATATTTGCTTAAACTCGCTTGCATTTAATGCAGACCAATAGAAGAAGAAAATCAAAGAATGGAATGTTCCCAAAAGCTATATATCAAAGACGATGCAATTAATGCAACGTTTACCGAAAAGGAAGTTTATATGTTATGGACGCTATTTAAGGAAAACAAATTAGTTTTTTTATTTGACACTTTTACGAAAGTAGAGATTGTTTCATGAAATACTTTAGAGAGTGTCTTTGTATATAGAAGCACAATATGTAAAAGAGATGATCGAAAACAAAGGTTTCATGTTCTGGATGCTATTTAAAAAAAAAAGGTTTTTATGTCAGACTTGTACAAAATTAGAGATTGTTTTATGAAACAAAGTGAAAAGCTTCACTGTATACGGAAGCATAGTATCTTAAGGAAATGACCGAAAACGAAGTTCTTATAATCTAGATGCTATTCAATGAAAAAAAAAGATGTTTTGTATGTCTTACATGTATTAAAATAGAGATTGGTTTCTGAAAAATATTGAGGAAGGTCATATTATAGGGAAGCATAATGTCTAAAAGAAATGAAAATAATGTTGACAATATTTGTTTTTAAAGATAAATTCCATATTTAAATGCAAATGTTGCGCAAAAGATCCTTTACCTTACGCCATCTACTAATTCAGTCCGATTTATTTTAACTTCCTAGATTATTTAAACTCTTTTACAAAGCTTCAACTTTTGCCAGAGATTACTTTAATTTGGCTGCTGTTCACGTGGGTATCAAAAATGTTCTGAAAGTTTAAATATTTTTAGAACTAGTGAAGCTTTCGAACGAGATTCTGAGTTTTTAAAAACTCATCGAGGTTCGAACTTCATATGTGTTGCTTTCATGTAATCTGATGACCACTGAGATGCTGTGATAGCTCATGGCATGTTCTACAAATTTGTTCCGTTCACAGGCGGCCCTGGTTAACAATATTTTAATTTTAAAATTTTCAATGTATTAGCCTACGGGTCCAATTCCTTTTTATTATTTTTCTTTTTCTGGGATGTTGCGATGACTTCCTATGAGGTCAATTTGACCTCCTATCAGGTCACCACACTGGTCCGATAGACACTAGTAGTGTCCATAATGCAATAGAACACAAGCAAACGTACTCATAACTATAAACTGTCTGCAGACCTCACCGTATGGCAACGCTAGTATTTTGTAAATACCGAATAAAGTGCAAAAATCAGAGAATTTTTTATCGCAAAATCTCATGAGTTTTGGTTTCCCCCATATAATTTACGAAACATATTTCTTCAATTCGAGCTGAAAAAGTGACATACAAGGAAATGAGGGTGTAGGTTGCCTCAATTGTTTTAACTGTACTCTCTATGTATATCTCCGAAATTTAAAGACTTGTTTGTCCATAAAAGTGCAATCAAGTTCTTAAGCTCTTCTTTCAGTGTAATCGTACGCCAAATCAACTGTTGAATCGATGGCACTGGTTTCTGGTTTCAATAAGCTATAAGCATTGCACTTTACCATTAATTTGATGTTGTCGTGGAATAGATACATCAAACTGAGACACCTTTTGCATTGTGAAGGAAATATTAAGTAACAAACAAAACTAAACAGCTTTGTGTGGGTATCAAAATGATGGTAGGCTAACGTGATTTTTTTTTTGATAGTGAAGGCCACAGAACGTTTATTCTACACGAAGTGGAAGTACAAGAAAATGAGGTGTACTTTTTGAGGTGTAACCGTACCAGTGGACTCGGTATGGTATCCCTGCAGGGGATTGTCGGGGAAAGACGATATGGTCTACTACGTAGAGGATATCACCTTAAGGGGTCATAATAGCGTCCGGAGCTTCCATCAATGGTTCACAGAGACGTGTGATGAGAGTTCCAGTATCTAGCGGTGTCGTCGCTCTCGAGGTGGTCTAATGAGGACGTTCAACGCGTGGCCTTTGAGGTGGGGTGGCGGGAATTCCTGAAGGGCTGAGCGTCAGCACGTTCGCCACTCTGTCACTGAAGACGCCCTCTCAGAGCCTGTTTACCTCAATGGCGACAGTGTCCTTATAAGTTTTCAGGACTTTGGGAGACCCCGACGTGTTTTGCGCTAACCTGCACATGATCTTCGGCGGTTCATCGGATGCATTTCCAGGCTTGTTGAGGACCGTTTCGTCGCTGTTCTTCGGCTGAGAGCCTTCTTTCCCATTCCGGTCGAAATCCTTTTCAAATCTTCTCTGCGAGGAGTTGAGTCTCGTCTTTGCGATGGAGAGCGCGTCGTCTGACCGCCTTAAAATAAAGCGTTTCGCTTCAGCCGCTGTTGGTACCTGTGGCACACACGCCGGGTTCATCGTGGTGCGTGACGTAGTGACGGCAACAGGCGGAATGCGCGAGAGCACTAGATGTAAAGGGGAGGTCCTCGTGGAGCGGTGCAACTGCAGTTTGTATGCATACGTGGGTGAGCCCACGTGTGCGTTCCAATCGTTTTGATGGTCTGCAACGTTGTGTCTCAACCTTGAGGCGATACTTTTGTTAGACCTCTCCGCCTTTCCGTTGCTCTGGCTGTAAAATGCTGTAGTGAGCACCTGCTTCATCCCCAGCATTCTGGAGATGGCGCTGAATAGCTTCGCGGCGACCTGGGGTCTGTTTTTCGTAAGGAAATACTATGGGATGCCATATGGGAAAATCCAGCTCTTCAGAAACTTGTCGGCAATTACTGCTGCGGTGGCCCTCCGCAGGGGAATGGCGCGCGTAATCTTTGAGAACTCATCGATGATCTTGAGGATAATTCGGTGCCCTCTCTCCGACTTAGGGAGGGGACCCGAAATATCCATGGCCACGAACTTTAAAGGTCCTCAAGGCCGGAACAGATTGAGCTGTGTCCGGTGCTTGTGGATATTTTCCCTTGCCACGACGCACGAGTGGCAACTCGCTACCTTTTGAAAGGTGTCATTAGACATTTTTGGCTAGTAGAACTCCCTCTTCATGGCAAAGTACAAGCGCGATCCACCGAGGTGCCCGGCGGTGCGATGAAAGTGCGAGAGATAAAACACCCTCGCCCATAGGCTCGTCGGAACCACCTTTTGGAAAGCTTCGTCCAGGAGAGCGCGGCAAACGAGTATACCGTCTCGATGGATATCGAATGACGATAAGTAGACTATCCACAGTGGCAAAACACTCCTTACAGTACGCATCTATACTCTGCTCTTTCAGGAACTCCGATATGGTGCACGGGAGAACTTTTTTCTCCTCCGCAACAAGAATTATCACTGCAGGGGGCCCACCTAGCCTGCTTCCCGGTTCACCG
Organism: Gracilaria vermiculophylla; assembly: GCA_019155205.2. Taxonomy (NCBI): domain Eukaryota; phylum Rhodophyta; class Florideophyceae; order Gracilariales; family Gracilariaceae; genus Gracilaria; species Gracilaria vermiculophylla. Next base: position 1,660,649 of record JAHNZQ020000010.1, on the reverse strand, counting down.
CATTCCGAGAATTCTCTAGCGGATTCTTTTTTCCTATCGGCGTCCTCGATGAATAGACATGGGACTGTGTCCTCCGAAGGTGTTTTGTCTTCCCCTTCAATGGAGATTCGCCACAGCTCGTCTACTGCCTGGTGTTTTATGCTAGGACTGTGGCCGATGTCAAATTCCATTTCCGGAAGGAGTAGTCTCCACCTTTCTAGACGACAGGAAGCATCCGTCAAAGACAATATCTTCTTTAATGGTGCGTGGTCTGTTTTCAACGTGCAACGCGCGCCTTACAGGGACGGGCGGAAAATAAGGACCGCCTATACGATGGAGAGACATTCGCGCTCCAATGTTGAAGAATTTCATGCCGTAATTGAAAGGCTGCGACTCCATTATCCTATAGCTTGAAGTCCACCTTCAGGTTATTCCTGTAGGAGAGCACATACGACCTGATACTCACAAGCGTCTAGGTCCAGCACCATTCAGCCGTTCCGCTCCGAGGGTACCAAAATCAGTGGTTTTATTAGTCTCCCTTTCAAGGTGTTAAAGGCTTCAAAAACTCCGTCCGTCAAGATAGCCAATTTCATCGGCTTGTCCTTCTCCAAAAGACAATTTCACCACGCCGCAATACAGGAGAAATTCGGTACAAACCTGCAACGGACATTATGCAATCCCGGATAAAAACCGAAGCTCTGTATGGATTGTGGAATGGTGAGCTTCTTGATTGCATCCTGGGGTTATGTGGAAACTGGTAGGCGGCCTAAGAGCACAACATGCACTAGATAGTCCACCGAAGACTGGAGAAAGAAACAATTTTCCGGCTTCAAGGTGAGTTCATCGTCCTTCAAGAGTTGCAGCAAGTGCTTCATATGCATAAACTGCTCCTCCACGATGCGGGAGTATATAATGACATCTTCAATATAAACCAGGACGTACTGCAACTTCACCTTTGACAGGATTATGCCCACCGCTCGTTGGAATATAGCGGGTGTAATCTCCAATGCAAATGGCATGTTTACGAATCTGATAGAGGTGAACGTTGTGTTATTCTAATCGTAGTCCTCCATCTCAATTTTACAGTAGCTGGTGTTAGAATCCAGAGTGAAGAAAACGGGAGCATCACCTAAGGAGTTAAAACATTGGTCCCTACGTAGTATCGGGTACGAAATGCGTACCATCACCTCTCAGAGGCGTCTATATTCAATTCAGAACCTCAAGGAGCCATCTTTCTTCTTTAAAATCTGAATTGCAAAGATCTACTAGGAATTACGGGGCTCGATAACGCCCTTGTCGAGAATCCAATGGAACTCATCGCGTTCAAAATGGCGAGCATGGGGTCCGATCCTCCTCGTGAGGTGGTGTACCGGTTTCGCATCTGGGTTGCGCTGGGTCCGGTGCTCGGCCAGGTCAACGTCGCCCAGGCGCTCAGACTATATGTCCTCAAAAGCAAATAGCATCTCCACTATCCTATTGCGATACTCTTTGAAATCTTCGCAATTTTTTGAGCTTTTTCTGCCAGGTGGCAGGCTTCTCTCGCCCTGGAATTGCTGATGTCCCCCCAGCCTCCATAGTGGCTATTGTTTCGCGTTCTGTAAGGTCTTCCGTACAAGGAAGATGAACCAGTCCTACAGGGGCAGTTAGTGCCAGTCCAACGACAGATTCTTTCTGGAGCCGTAACGGCGACTCCTTCCGGTTGGAAAGCACGACACTGAAGGGAATGTTGAGCACTATTTCCTTAATGTCGTCTGCCACCATGGAGCGCTGCTTCGTCCTCAGATTTGTACTCCCCTGTAGGAATGAAAGGCCAGATGCAGAGGCCTGCAATCAAAATTCAGCCGTACGTCTCGCAGGTATTTCGATACTTTCAACCACCCGGAGCTTTTTCGACAGCATTTCCTATGAAAGAGAACCCACTTAACGCCTATTAGCTTCCGATACCGCAGATGTGCAGACGATACCGACACAGCCGGCGTCATGAAACGTTATCTTCCGCAGGAGTCTGTATATTGCACGTACATATCGATCCACAAAGAAAATGCCCAATATGCATTGTGCCGCCAATTCAGTCACCACAAAGAACCACACCCTCACCAGTAAGAAGCACAGTAGTATATACAAAAGTGATGCACCGAGGATTTTCAGTGCTCGGCACGACGCGTCTCGCACCGTAGGGAGCTTGCCAGTCCTCAAAATGCCGAGAGCAGACCGCAGAAGCACGTCGGTGTGCACCAGATTGGGGCCAGCTTCGGTATCGAGGATAGTGTGCAATGTCATGGGAGCGATCCGGTAAAATCTTCTAGGGGCAAATGCGTTGTACTTATAACGGTGAGGCGTTCAAACTGAATCCTTAAAGGCTTCGAATAGTTCAAAAAAGATTGGGGGGCCCGCAGATTTTGCGTCGACCGTGCAAACGGCTTCTCTCGCTTTACTAAAGGCGACCTTTGTAGATCCGAGGCTCGATAATAAGGAGACACGCGGAGCTTCTACGCGCGACCCTGAGGGTTTTCCTGGTTGGAGGGTATCTGAGTTCCAGTGAGAAACGGATTCTGCCGTTGCGCACTGGGATGTCCCGGGTTCCCTTGAGGTGCAGCCGGCTTGTGTACCGGCCCTTGCGCTGTCGCTACCAGAGCCAATAGAACAGGCTGCACTCTAACAGGAATGCGGTATCCGTAGTTTCTCTCGGGGGAGCGGATATCATGATACTCGGTTCGATAACTTTAGCTCTCTTTTGAGGCGTCCTTCAGATCCTGGAAGTTCTTTTCCCGTTCCTACAGAATGGTGGCGTTCATTTCCTGAATGAATGTAGTGCATTGTACTGGTTTTCCATACAGGCAAATCCTACAAGGCCGTGCGTAGCTCTGAGAATTTGCGAATCGGATACTTCTGTAAGATTCTGCTGAGGCATACCAGGTTAGAGACGAGGGTGTCCTCGTCCTAGAAGGGGCTTCCTAAGATGAGGCGTATGCCATAGCAAGTACCTCTTGCTTTCCCTCGAGCGTGAGCTCGTCGGCCTCCCCTGAGGTGCTGAAGCCCAGCGTCGGGGTGGATGCCCGACGGTTCCTTGAGGCCGCCAGTTTGTCAATCAGCGAAGCGTGGCTGCAAAGTGCGGCACGGTGGGCATTTCCAAAGGATTCCGCAAAACAGGCAAAGTTCGTATAGGTGACCTTTGGATGCGTTACCAAGTGATTACGCAACCTGGTGCGGATCGAGAGAAGGCGTCCCTTGACAAGCAATGATTTCAACAGGAGTTCGGAGTACATGTTCCCACACCATAAGGCCTTTGTCTACAGCTTCTGTGAGAACTTCGTTTCGATCTTTCCCGTATTCTGCCTTTAGGAGGTGACTTTAGCGTCAGCATCGGCTATCATCTCGTCCATTGCGTACCTCTTATGGCGGGAATTTACCACCTCTGGCTACGTTGTCAAGAACCTCGCTCCAAGATCACCCACAATGGTGGTCTCCTCCGTGAGACGCGGCTGCACGACCGAGTGCACATGACCAGTGAAGTAGAACTGAAAGCACCACATGGCACCACATGCATGTACACCATTGGTATTGTACTCTGAACGGAAGCGCGTGGGAAACTTCAGTACCAAGATGGGGTCTTCACCTGAGAAGGAGTGCTTCTTCATTTGAATATCCGTCTGGCGGTGTATCTTCGTGAGGCGTTTAGCAACCGCCCCATCGTAAAAAGTGGAGCGATCATTGAATTTGTAGGTGTCATAATCCAGCACTTTGGCGAACAGGTCGTTAAGCGGGACAACCTTTCCGACCCTTCTGCTTTCCCACTTGGGAGGTATACTATCCTCCTAGCTGAAGCTGTATACTGATTCAGAGTCTGAGCTTCTCCACAAGTCAGTGTTTCGGTTTCAATTTTTTTTCATTCGTTTCTTTTGCCGTATTTCCTTAAGTTTCTCTGGGTGACTCACGATACCTCTCTATTGCGACTCACCAGGAGAGCATCCATTCTTCTCTTCTTGGGTGAAATAATTCGCGCTCGTTATCCTGTCCTCCTCCATAGGGCGACAGATCCAGACGATACATATCAGTATTTCTGAGATGCTCCCGTTTCCCTACGGCAGTATTATTTCTTCCGCTGGCTTAGGGGGTGGCAATTTCCTGTCCTTTTTTGCCCGGGTTCACCTTAGATTTTGATAGAGGGAACCTCTTCTGGGCGGAAGAATAAATTTGAAACGCCGCTGCGGGGAGCAGCTGCGCGGTTTGGGAACGAACCTCCGCACCGAGAACATCTGAGGTCACCTCTACGAAGGGGCCAAAATCCAGCAAAGCATCCACAGCACGGTGAGCGCTCTTTGTGGCGATTTCCCCTACAAGGACGTGGCGGCGCGCTCCGAAGTGGGCTTCAAAACCTGCAGGTATTCTTTTGACCAGCTTTTGTGAGAGCCAATCTGTAAGGCGCGGGGTCAGTGACTCCAGGAGGGAGTTAGACTCCGGGTGTTCCCGTCACTGCAGCTCTTGAAGTGGCGGCTGCCATGCAGTATGCGGTTCTTCAACCTCCACGTCGGAGTTCTCCGGAGAGGTCGAGGAGGATTCTGTTTGCTTCCCATCATGCACTCTCCTAAGGCGATTCCTGAATCGCTCCACAGAAGGTCCAGGATTCCTAAGGAGACTTTCAGGGCCCTGCAGTTTGGCGCCCATCTCCTGGGGAATGCTGCGCGTGCTGTGCCCTTCGACGGAGTCCATTTCTAAGGGTTCTGTGGGGGGGTTTCCATTACGGGTTCGGAGAGGTCCGTATAGATGTAGGTCGCGGGTAATTTTCTTCTACTACCGAATCCTCTTGAGGAAGAAATCCACTGCTGGGTTCCGATCGTTGCAAGTTTGAAATGCTGTTCTATTGCGACTCTTTGGATTCCTTCAGAAGCTGACCTTTTAAGTCTAAAGACCAGTTTTGATACCGGCAGTTCTCCTTTCATGGTTTTAGTGCACAACGTCAGTTAAAAAATTTTGAGGACTCCAGAGACCGGATTTCCTGATGGTAGTCTTTAGGGATCGCTGTCAAGGGCCGTGGGAGTCATGAAAGAGGATGCGCAAACACCAAGCGGAGAGAGAGGTTCACTGGGCGGACAATGCTCCCACAGGCACTGATACGATGTGACCAGGAGATCAGTGGCTTAGAAACCTAAGAATGTTCGACGAGAGTCCTCAACCGGAAACACAGACGTAGACTCAAGTGTGCTTGGTTTACTTCCCCAGAGGTAGAGCGCGACCGGCATGTTTAGTACCACGCCAGGAGCCCGCCTTGGCAGATCTCACTACTGAAGTAATTACCGGCACAAATCAACTATCATAAATCTAAATTCTGCCGTTCCTCAAGGGTATTGTAGCGCACGGGGGCCGAACTATGCACCGTGTGGCTCAGTTAATAAAATAAGAGCCCACCTTAGAAATATCCCCTTGTAAGGCCACACCACAACATCTCCTTAAGATTCACTGTATAACACTATGTTGCTGCTGTCCTGCACCGTTAGTCTACAGATTTGCATCACATTTGTTGCATTATAGTGAAAAAAACCCAGGTGTGGTGTGACTCTCGACAAATTGGAGCCATGAAATTGACGTTGTAACTGCATACACTTTTTCATAAAATCGTGGCTTTCAATCTAAAGTTGCCCTATTTCAATACTACTCGCCGTACTACGGAACTGCAGGTGAAAAAATCCAACATGAGCTTCATTAATTAAACCGGACATATGATCCACAGCACGTAGATTGAATTACATAGTGTCACACTGCTTATTACGACAAGAGAGCTCGAAAAGAAGTGTTGCATTTATCTGTGGATGGCCATTGTTGAGATTAGCGATTACATCACATTTATCAATTTGTCTATTGCACGGGTAATTTCCGAGTTTTTGAATAAATATCTTGCATTGGACATCACTTGTAGAAGTTTGCGTACGAGTATAAACTCGAGCAGCAACGTCCCTGGGGGGTTTCTTGAATAGCATTGTTGATCATTTACGGAAAAAAAATGAAGTGGTTGACATGATGTGAGGCAAAAGCTATTCAGTACACTAATGAACTTGGTTGATACCAACCAAAATGAAAGTGATATTTTTATTGTATTAAAGAGATCTGAAGAATGGGAACATTTTTTATTTACTTAAAAGTTCTGATATTTCTGGTATAATTTGAGAGAAATGGAACTTATAAATTTCTCATTTTCTTGCAGATACTAGGATCTTCGAATATTTAACAGATGCTATTGTCTAAACTGCAGTTCATGGGTGTTGGCATTTCCCTACCAGCACATTTTCCGATCTTTAGAGATACCTGCTCATTCAATACAGCAATATGTTTGTCAATGGTGGTAAAAGTCAAACTTGATTTGCAAAGTACCATAAGTAGGAATGGAATTAAAGCAAGAATAGGAAGTAATGAGAAAATAAAATGAGAGTAATTAAAAGCGGCTGGAAAACATTGGCTGACGAGAGTGTGCATATATGCACACGATTCAGTCATAAAGCCTCTTAAATGTTCTGCAACGCTATGTACTTCCAGGTATTGAATAAGAAAATTGCTAACAAACAGAGGCGGAAAAAACTGACGTGAGTTTACTATAAATCACGTAGCTGTCAATGGCAGAGAGTATAAGGTCGTGATATGACCGGGTCTGATTTTTTCTGACGAAGAAGAACAGTTATGGAGCAAATTTAATACTTATCTTAATATAGGTAACTCTGGTCTCTATGCTGGAGAGAATCATATGTGTACAAGAGCGGGCTGGTGTCCTGCTATATGATAAATAAGAATCTGCAGTATGTTCAGCACATCTAGCTGCGAACAACTTATTGGACGCACTTATTCGATGTGCCCCAACGCCGTAGTTTGCTAGGAAAATACTATTGATTAGGTTTTGCGATTTTTCGTATGCGCTAGAATACGTGATATCGTCCATGAGAGATCAATTATAGAAAAAGGTCCCTTGTTGATAAGCCTATTGGTAAATGGATATCTCACATTAAGCTATAGCACCAAGATAATAAGATACCGTGTGACACGTAGCTGACCTAAGCGCAACTATCAAACTAAAAAGGAATGCCAAACTCAAATAAACCAGTATCAACGATTATTGCACTCAAATTGATTCAGCTTATGATGAAGAGCGAAATTTTTTTCTTCGTATGTATTTGCCCAGAACAAGGAACCATCTTCCAATTGACAAATATTTTCTGCATGGTCTTTTCGATGGAGGAATACGCGCTCTTGTGGAAGCAATGCTGTAAACAAGAACACAAATGCAGCCAAAAAAAAACAGAGCCATATTATAACTGTAATAGGAAACCATACAACCAATTAGAACAATTGCGGGGCATGAAGACTCAAAAATCTGTATAGGGTATGCATTGAGGGAGGTTTATCTGCTAAAAACACCTAGACACATGGATCCCAAAACAAACGGCCCCGCAACAGTCCAAGGTTGGCATATGCGCCGTTAAGACAGCTGACGAAGAATGCCTGTATGTGGAACGAATCATAAAAGCTGTGAAACACTGCTTTGCTGCTAAGAAAGACTAAAATTATCATGTAGTGTCTGCAAGTGCCGCAAAACATCGGTTGAGATGGAAAAGAGAATACCATGATAAGTAGCCGTTTCTCTTTTACCTGCAGAAATAGAAAAACAATTCGCCAAAGGAAGTTGTACTCCATAGATAATGCCCAGATAAATAATTAAAAATGCGAATATGTGAAAATGTTGCTTGTAGTACGGTGAACGAAGTTCTTAGTAGCATGGTATGCGCCATGACCGTTTTCGCATCACGTATAAACTGTGCTGATAGGCTAGGTAGCAGAGGGTAGAGTTTTATTGATGCCAAGAGGCCATAGTAGGCAGCGTGCCAAGTGCCTCCTGGGATGTAATGGAGCCACGTGGATGACGTGAAGGTTGACCAGAGCACTGCAGCATATTTCTGGAGATGCTTGAAGGCCCCCTTTCCTGTTGAGTAACTTTTAGCGCTTCTCGGCTAAAGTCTTGACTTCTACGAGTTCTACATTCAAACTGCAAGTTACACAGATACTGCATGGGTGTCCTTCTCCATTAGCGGCTATTTCCGTTTTTAGATTTCGTTGCCGTTATCCTCTCGGTCACCTTGTACCTACAGCCGTTCTGATACTGCCCTCGCTATTCCTGGTACTGACTGGTGTCACCTCTTGGGTCGAGCCACGACTCCACGCATTAGACCAGTCGCTTCCTCGAACTTACAAACCTATCTTACGCTCCCCGCGCACAGTACTAGACTTCTTCAAAAAGTAAACAAGTGCTCAAGAAAAAACACAGTAGGTTTCAGGAATATTAAATTTGCATGTGGAACATGGAAAAAACCAAAGTCGATACCATGCAAGATTTCTTTTCTATGGCCAGTTGCAGGTCCACCTTAACCTCCTCTAAACTGTTTCCATGTACCTCGGGGATTATGGAAAAAATCACTAAGGGTCAACCGTTGGAGAAATATGTACAGTCCGGTTGGCCTACAACTATACGTTCAAGATTGTCATCAATGCAGAAAGGCGCTACTGATCATGATTTAGTTTCCCAGACTCTGTCATTTCTTTGCCATTCAAACGGTAGCACTGAGCAAGCCAAACGCTTATCGAACCAAATGAAAAATGTCACGTCTGCCTTTAGCACGGTAAAAGTGCAATGGATCCTGTTAGAATGTAATGGAACACCCCAAAAGGGGTAATTACCACGAAGGATATTCGAGCCTCCCTCTCGCGGGTTGGGTCAGAGACAGAGCCTTTTTCGGGCGAGGGACACAAACTGGGCGTAACTCCGGAGCCAAGACGTCGCAACGGGTACAGGAGCAAGACAAATAGAGAAACCGACTATCCGGCAAGTCCTGTGATTGAGGCAGTTTCCGTAATGTTCCGTGAGGTCTCTTTGTAATATATCGTACTATCTCGGTGCGGCCTGGTGATATGTAGCCTCGCACGGGTTTCGGTCAAGCCATGTGAATTGGGAGGTGGACGTAGGCGAAAAAGGTTAAACCGGAGGCCCGGTGGAGATAACCTTGTCCGAGGGTGCAACTTACAGAAAGGAAGAATGGTTCAGACACTTGATCTTTGCGTCACGCGTGGTTGACCTCCGTTGTCCACGTTGTACTTCTCCAACATGGAGATAGTCAACCGTGTGGGCAGCAAAAGCAGACCGATGATCCCGCCTGGTCCGGTCTATTGGGGCCATTGTTCGAAGTGCTGTCGCCCCATCTATGGTAGCTCTAGGGTTGGAATGGCCGAATTGACCAAATAAATATATTAGCAAACATACTTAACAAACCGTACATGGCAGGTGGCATCAAACGCCCATACTGTAGCCATCGGCTGGCGTGCAGCTGTGTCACGCTGAGCACATCGCGTGACACGCGCCGGGTCGATTTCTATGGAACCCACTGTGCAAACAGACGTGAATAGCACCTGCGGCGTCACGTTCGAAACGGAACCTGATGAATCGGCAAAATGGGAAGATGAACCTCCACGGGGTGAGTTGCCCTACACATCTGTAGTACAGTGGCTCCTACGAAAATATGGTGGTTTGGCCTTAAGGTATAATTTTCCTAAGGAGGGTCCGTAATTTATTGGCTGGGCCACGTGGTGCATAATCTCGCCCGCGTGCGCTATAGTATCCTTAAGGTACGGTAGAATTTATTATTTATTTTAGATATTTTAAGCAGGTAATTAGCACAGTAGTGAGACCTGCCGAGGTGGGCTCCCGGCTTGATATTTAAGCTGCAGGTTGAGCTCCACCTCTGGGGAAGTAAAGACAAGCACCCTTGAGTCTTCTTCTACATTTTCCGGTTGGAGTCTCTTGTCTATTCACGCAGGTTTCTAAGCCGCCGATCCCCAGGTCGCATCATAGCA
>JAHNZQ020000010.1:1595199-1642767 GCA_019155205.2 Gracilaria vermiculophylla | reverse complement strand
GCGATGGTGCGGCGAAGTAGCACTATATAAGTTGTGACTTGAGCACCTCCAAGTAAACTCCGAGCCAGAGCTGGCGAACTTCCTTTGCATCCCCTCAACTTTCCCTTGCCCCTCTGACCTCCAATATTATCATGGTATTCTCTTTTCTAACTCACCTAGTGTTTCGCGGCACTTGCAGCAATTACATGATAAGTTGAGTCTTTCTCAGCAGCGAAGCAGTGTTCCACAGCTTTGATGGTTCGTTGCACATCCAGGCATTCTTCGTCAGCTGTCATAACGGCGCATATTCCGACCTTTGACTGTTGTGGGACCGTTTGTTATGGGATCCATGTGTCTAGGTGTTTTTAGCAGATACAACTCCCTCAATGCATACACAATACTGATAGTAGAGTCTTCATGCCCCACAATCGTTCGAATTGGTTCTTTGGTTTCGTATTAAAGTAATAGTATGGCTCTGTTTTTCATTGGCTGCATTTGTGTTCTTGTTTGCGGCATTGCTTCCACAACAGCGCGTATTCCTCCATCGACAAGACCATGCAGGAAATACTTGTCAATTGGAAGATGGTTACTTGTTCTGGGCAAATATATACGAAGAAGTAAAGTTACTCTCTTCATCATAAGCTGAATCCGTTTGAGTGCAAACGTCGTTGATACTGGTTTTATTTGAGTTTGGCATTCCTTTTTACTTTGATGGTTGCGCTTAGGTCAGCTAAGTATCACAAGGTATCTCATTATCTTGCTGCTTTAGCTTAATGTGAGATATCCATTTACCAATAAGCTTACCAAAAGTGGACCATTTTCTGTAATTGAGCTTTCATGGGCGATACTACGTATTCTAGCGCATGCGAAAAATCGTAAAACCCAAATAATAGTATTTTCCTAGCAATCTACGGCGTTGGGGCGCATCGAATAAGTGCGTCGCACCAGTTGGTCACAGCTGGCTGTGCTGAATGTACTGCATATTCTTAATTAGTCATACAGCAAGACACCGGTACGCTCTTTTACACATCTCGTTCTCTCCAGCATCAAGACCTGAGTTATCTATATTAAGATAAATATGTGAATTATGTTCCATAAATTTTCTTCTCCGTCAGAACAAACCAGACCCGGTCATGTAACTACCTTATAATTTCCCGCCTTTTACAGATACGTTATTTATAATAATATCACGTAGACAGGCGACTAGTTATAATTTTGATTTGTTTTACCTTTCTTCTCCCCGACACGCACTTCCACAATCGTCTTGGGCACATTGAGTTTTTATCCAGTACACTACGGAAAACGAGGAGTTATTTATGTGGTTAAATGTACCATATCGTGCTTTTTGCAAATACAAAGAGAGGCCATCTCATTTTTTACGCCTCTGGTTTTTATCATTGGTCGTGTTCACAATTGGGAAGGAAATATCGTTGCGAAAAATTACAGAGGCAGTACGTTATGACAGAATCGTGTGCATATATGCACATTCCCGTTAGCCAATAATTCCCAGCCGCTTTTCAACACTCTCATTATATCTACTTATTTTTTCCTATTTTTGCCTTAATACCACTTCTACTAATGGTACTAAGCATTTTCAAATTTAGCGTTTAGCGCTGATGACGAACATATTGTTGTATTGAATGAGCAGGTATCTCAAAGGGTCAAAAAATGTACTGGTAGAGACATGCCAAAACTCATGAATAGCAGGTTAGAAAATAGCATCGATTACATATTCGAAGAACCTAATGTTTGCGAGAAAATGAGACATTCTCGAGTTCAATTGCTCTCAGATTATACCAAAATTGTCACAACCTTTAAACAAATAAAAAAAAATCATATTTTTCTAACCTCTCGATGTAAATACAGTTTCAACGTGAATTTACTGGCTTCAATGTGTCAAGAATTGGACTTCATCTAGATTTTTATTCACTGGATTGCAACATGTGTATTGCAAATCTGTAGAATAACGGTGCAGTTCAGCTGCATCAGAGGAATGTCATTGGTCCAGCTGGTGGCCGAAGAGCGTCCCACAGCACTGTCAGTGACTCTTCATGAATTTGATGTTTGTATGTTTCCGATGGCATTCTTAAAGACTTTTTTCTGGTCTTCTGAAGCCAGTAGTGACTTGTTTCTGAGAAGAAAACACGTCGCGACAAAATTTTTTGAGTTTCTCGCTTTCATGGGTTTTGTGGTTTTGGTCTGGGGTCAGTCAAATAAGGGCTCTACGAAAGAAAGCGTCTTGCTATTATTTTATAACTATACCAAAACAAGTAAACGAATGGCCAGAATTTCATTTGAAAAATTTTAAACGCATATCAGTTTTTTATTTCATACGCCGTAGACACAAATAGCTATGCATTACGGTCACTGGTTCCAAAACTAGTCCCATCTATTAACTTTCACCGGAGATCATTTACAACTGCCAGTCACATCTTCTGAATTAGTTGAAACATGTCATAATGGTATGGACGGCGTGGAAAACAGATTTATGCAGGCCTTCTACATCATGGGTTTATAGACCAGAAGCCAGAAATTGTTTATAATATGAAAACAGTATCCTGCGGAGAAACTGGAATAATGCCAAAAATCGGAATCAATAGTAGTGCAATGTTCCGATTGCGATAAACTTCACAGAGGCGTTCAAAACATTCCTGCCTTGGAGAAAGCGTAGTGAACAGAGCACAATTGAGTGCGGCACAACTACCGGAGTAAAAAACACCATTCAGAAGTCTCGACGTGTGCGAAGGATTGATAACAATCCGTAGATAGGTCAGATATGATTCTCCCATGAAATATAAACCATGATCTAGAGAGCAAAGGGGCTCCGCTGACGAGTGGCGCAAAAAACTAGAGAAATTCGTCTCAAACGAAGGCAAGAATAAAACAAGGCCGCGACGCGGAAAAGAACTAAGTAGTTGAATGCGGATCCAGAATATTATTTAATGCAGGCAATAGGATTAATGAACCTTGCAAGACAGGGTATCACTCCTCGTAGAGTTGGTCATTGAAACAACTGGGATTACCTTAATGAAGACTGTTCTTCTGACAGGTCAATGACCGTCATATTTTGAGGCAATACCAGAGAACTCTCGCGTTATGTACGCTACTGATTTTCGTAATTGCGACCTTTCCCCTACTCCGCGCCCCTTTACAGCCTTCGCTCTCCAATTGTCAGCGCCAGACAGAGTACTCGTTACCGTCATCGCTTACGCAGGAAAAATAAGAACCTACTTTAAGATTAGGAATACAGTACTTTTTCGGGCCTTTTACTGCAACGACGACGGTAACGCTGGCGCCTTAAGTACTGTTGTGAAAATTCCCATACTGAGCGAGGTGTGATTGGCCAATAAGGGGAGGTAGAGTGGTGGTTGCGTATTCTACGGATGGAAAAGTGGGAGAGCACAACAGGCTCGTGGAGGTCAACTCCACAACTGGCACGGTTTCTTTCTTTGTTGTCCGACGATCCTATCACTCATCGGACTAGCTCTACTTTTAGGGTTTGCTTGCGCCCTTTAAAGTTGCTATGGTTCAGTAGCTGCATTGTTAGTGCAGTTGCATTAGACTTTAACATTCAGAGATGCAATTGCCTTAGAGTTGCAGGCATCTCTTTCGCAATGCATTATCTCTGTTGCATTCAAAACATAAAACAGAATCGCGACTATGGGAGGCACACTGTAGACCTTTTAGACTACTGACGTCTACAGTGTGTCACAAGCATCTGTTATATGACACTGACAATGTTGAAGTTGCCACATCCCCCTCAGTCGCGCGAAATACTTGAGCGTGAACTAGTATATCATTTCCATTGCTCGCTGTTAACAGCATATCCTGAATCAATACCAATACAGGTGATCTCAGAGGACAGTAGCTGGTTCAGGAGCTGTGACGTTTCGGATTACGCTTGGCTAGCGCATCTGCGGGGTTAGCATCTCCAGGTATCCACTTCATGACATCCAACTCTTGAGCTTCGAAGCTGTTGCGCAGGCGCTGAACCGTCGCACGCAGGCGGTAGTCTCTTGCTTCGTGTAGCGTAGTGATGGTGTCATACAGACATCGGGAGTCCGTGCATAGTTCACTTCGTACTTTAGTGTGTGCGAACATCTCATTGAGCCCCTGCTTTAGGTAAAAACCTCTGTCATCAGACTCGGCACCGGCTAGGACTTCCGCTCCGTAGGGTGAGTAGCTCACTCTGCGCTGTTTGTTGCTCGCCCAGTCTATCGTGTGGAAGAGATCAGCTCCATTCTTCATCATGATCCTGAGTCCCGATATATTTACTGTTTGTCCGTAGCCGTTGGCGGTCCCATTGTTAAATGAAGCGTCTGAGAAAGACGTAACAATGACTTCAGTGATTTCTTCTGGAGCTGGTGGAGCTATGAATGTGATCCTCGGTTCCAGAATTAGAATTTCCTTGAGCATGTTGTTTGCGGTGATGAGATGCTCAACTTTAACTTTTGGTATTAGTTGTTGCAGTGTTGAAGTCACGTATGCCGCCTGTGGTAGCACACCATTCCCAAGATACATAAGGGTGCAAGCGATGGATCGATATTGCGTAAGTTCGGTCACAGTAGCCTGTTGGTCTTGCTCTTTCTTTCTGGATCTTTAGATCTCGATCGACTTAAGACGTTCCAGATACCTGACCACTGACATTGTGATGTCTCCGGTTAAAGATTGTTCGACCTCACATCCATCAAAATGGATCATATTGTCTAAGATGACCTTTCCGACAACGAAACGGTCTTGAAGCAATGTGGTGAACTTCTGCATTTCACGAATATGCCCGGCTAGAAGGAGGTCGTCTGTAACTTTGGCAATCAATAAGTCGATACGGCTCGACTCGTTCCTTTTGATGAAGAGTTGCGGCAGTCCAATAACACGTTCCAGGTGTGCCCCACCAACCATCCACTGTTCAACAGTTTTCTGCCATTGCCTGCCAGCATCGTCAATGCCGTAGGGGAGCTTTAGTAACTTCCACAGGATACCTCTCTCTGCATTCCATTCGCGAGGTGGTCTGACGTATATGTCTCAATTAATTAACCCGCTTTGGAGAAAGGCACCCTTAATATCGGCAGTTCCAATGCGAAAACCCAAAAACGTAGCAAGCGAGAGAAGAAGGCGGACGATAAAGAGAGGAGCGTTGGACGAGACCTTCCGAATGTCGTCCTTCTGATCATCGTGGTTTCCATGTGGAACAATCCTTCCCTTCATGGCACGCCTTCCGTTTTCGTCTGTCTTGATCTTGTACACGACGTGGGAGGTGATCACATTTGCTTGGCGTGGAACGTCGACATCAGCAACTGTAGTTTATGCATCTCCCCAGTTCGTGTCGTGTTTACGTTTGAGGGCTTCTTGTATGATGTGCGGAGGCGCAAAAGTGAGTTGAGACGACCTAACTTGTTTAGAGCCGATGACATTATGGATCTGTTCGATTTCTCTGCTCAAGTCACGTTTCAGTGACTGTCCATCAAGTGGTGGTGCAACTGTTGCGCTATTGCTTGTCGCATAGTTGCCAATGTCCTTCGCCCCATCATCGACAGGAATAGCGTTGGTGTCGGTGGGTGCTGCAGCGGACGTGAGAAGGCTTGTTGATGGCGGTGCAGCGGGAGGTGCTATATTGGGGACAGGCGTAGCAGTATCCGATATTGCTTGTTCGTGATCCATGGCTTTTCTCAGTTCCTCTTCAAGGGAACAAGACATAAGTTCAGCTGTGAGTTCGCCTTGTGGGGCAAAGCGAACGTCTTTGTAAGCTACACGCATGGGTCGTCCTTTTGTAGCTCTCTTGACTTCGAAAAACTCTGGGTGCGCGGAGACAACCTGAGCTTTGACCCATCGAACAGGATCGTTTTGTTTGCTCGTCTAATAAAACACCCAGACGGGGTTTCCGGGTTGCAAGTGTTCGCTTCAATTCACGTTGTGAATCCATGATTGCATGAGGCGTTGTAGTTTCCGCACAGCCGTCTGTTCCTTGTGCGCCTGAAGGATCTCATCGGTCACGACCGTTTGAGGGAGACTGACAACAGAAGGGCGGTATCCACGCACCAATTCGAAGGAACTGAGTATCCTATTCCCTGAAAATAGGTTGGAAAAGAATGCAGAACGAGCGATGATAGTCTCGGTGTCGGCTGTACTCTGTTCGTCATCCAGCTTGGAAAGTATTCGTTTCACTGTACCATTCTTCCTTTCAACAATTCCTGTTTTGTTGTGACGGCGGCTGGGTCTCGGTTTGAATTGAATTTCATGGGCTGCAAGAAACTCCCGAAGGGCTGTGCAGTTATATTCATCGTCTGCTGAGATGGCTTCTGGAGCACCATGCTGGCATATCCAGTATACCTCCAAGTTTCGGATCATGGTGTCGGCATTGCGGTTGGCGGTGAGGCATAAAGTGGTGTACGATGTGCCAGTGTCTATGATATTCATCACTGTACGCTTCTCGCCACGGATGGTCGGGAAAAGAAAATCAATTTGAATTTCAACATTAAATCCTTGATTGACATGTGTTAGCGAAAATTTTTGTGTCGGCAGTGGAAGTCCATTTTTTGCACAAATTTCGCATACGGCATAAACCCTTTCGATGCCTTCTTCAAGTTCGGGGTTGAGCATGCCTGCATCTGTGCAAAGCATTTTCATTTCTTTGACGGTGGCGTGTGTGTAACGATGCACACGCTTACAAAATGCTAATGGTGTGCGTGCGGACGTGGTGTGTATGTTACCGAGCAAGGTGGTTTTGACAGACAGTGGGTGAGGTGCAATGTCAAGGCGAGAGCGGTTATCTTCAGGTATTAGATATGTGAACAGGTATCGATCTCCATCTTCAGTTTGTCGGCGGATGTGGAGATACGGTTGCTCCTCGAGATTGTAAGTGTTGCAATACTGTCGAACGTCATTACCCACGATCAGAGGAGATGACTTCGGGACAAGATCGAATGTCAGCGACGTTCGCCTTCCTTGAGTATCATGGACGGTGAGTGTCCATGAGCAAACGATCTGTCGTGCTCCCAAGCACGTATCACCCCAACCGTGTAGGTACAAATCTCGTGGGGGGCCTAGTTCGAAGGGTATGCCAAGGACTTCGCAGAGGGTAACAGCGTTTTCGATACAGCCTGTTGACGTTTGTGCTCCTTCATCCAGAATCGGATTGGAATCTGGTAGAAGCGTTTCCGATCCCTTTTCCACAAATACGAGGTCCTTTTTTTACTCTGGTCTCTATTCTTGTCTGGCTTGTCATGTGCGCTACCAATGACTCCTACAATATTGCTTACAGAAGCCTTCGTGGTGATGTTGCCTGCCTCATCCTTAAAAGCATTTCTCATCTCAGGAGAAAGCTTCTGTAAGACGTCTGCATGGATTTTCTTTCCTTGCATGAGCTGCTTGATTACGTTGTAGATGCATTCAGGGTCTTTATACCATTAATGTGACTGTTTGCAGTTGTGGCATCTCGTGCTCGCTTTGGGGCCTTGGCCGGACGGAATCGTCGTATTCTTGTGTTTCTTGGGGTTCTCATTACTACCGTTCTGGTGGTATTCTCTCTTGCCGAGCATCGTGCTCAATTTCTTGACGTCTTTTTGTATGCCTTGCTGCTTTTGACTGTCTAGCGGAAAGGGGACTTTAAGGTCTGAAATTACGAAGAATGCGTCAGCGAGGCGAACCTTAAAGATGCTCTTGTCTTGTTTTCCACGAGGCTCGTTAGTTTTCGCTGTTGCCTCGGTGATGGAGATGATTGACTCGGCGGCGGCTCGGTGATCTTCTGCAGAGGACTGCGTATCCTGGGTCTTAATCTTGGTCGCTTCGCTGTGAATCATATCAAGCCGTTTCTTGCTGATGACGTAGATCTTGTTCACGGACGTGCTGGTGCGTTGGGTAGCGGACGTGACTAGTCTTGTAATTACAGAACTGTAGACCTCTGCTGGTAGCTTGGCGTTCTCGAGAAGCAACATGGCGAAGTTCTGTGTGTCCTGCTGAGAGTGCGCCGAACTGCTCTCGTTCAGGCAGTCTAACGCAATAGATCTGAATCGCCGAGCGAACTCAGAAGAAGTCTCGTCGTCCTTCCGAACGCAGGCAAAGACATCACGCAGCATTCTGACAAGGCGGCGGATTCTGTCAGTTGGCGAGTCTTGGGCCACAAGGGCGATGATATCTTGTACTGTTTTTATCTGGTTGACAGGGTTCATAACATCATCATCTGATGCTTCTAGGTTGATAGTACCGGCAAATCTAACACAGGGCACTTGCCGATAGGCTTTTTATAAGCTATAGCCGTACTTGGCACTTGCTGCTAGACTTCGTTGAGCCGGGACACTAAACAATATCATACGTCGCAGTGAGAACCGTTAACACGCCGTTACATATCATCACTATTGGTATGAAAGTGTCAATAGAAATATGGTACAAGAACGACGACGGCCATGATAGAGCTGTATCGATGAGAAGAGTTTAGGATTGTCTTTTGCTATAATTGCACTGTATACGCTGCCGTTCTCTTTGCGTAAGGAGATACAGGACTTTCGCTATTAAAACGTGGACCGCGACGCATTGGCGAGAGCCCAACAACTACAAAGAAGTATCCTTTTCAAAATTATCAGAACAGGAGATCAATCATCATAGAGAGCACAAATCATGGGTGCCCTGCTTCCCAGGCTCTGAGAAAAAGCTTATGGCTGATTAATGGATTGATGGTGAGAGATGACATTTCATTAGATTTCGTTGAAAAACAACTTCTGTAAATCCATACATTAGCAAAGGACTAGAAACATGTAATGAACAAGCTATATAGTTTCTTCATCATTTAGCATATCCGAGATAAGCACATCGTAATACGAAATTTGGTCACAAATGAACAGATATAATTCAAGATGTCCGGAAGACGATAGTTTCGAAAAGAATCTTCAGGTATAATAACGGCCTTCCAAATTCAATTCAAGCCTTCTTGAAATCTTTATGGTGGATGGGTGGCTTTTTTGTAAACTAACGTTTGGTAGCGGGCAGTCTTCTTTACCTTACAATTCTTATTTTCAGTTTGAAAATGGGTGAGAATAATGTTTGGGATAAAAGCCATAGATTGGAGCAGCTCCTAAAACATGGCAGTTACAGTACAAACCATTTAATGGATAATTGTTATTGCCACTGTCGATGAATACGGTACTCAAGGCGCCGGCGCTGCGGTTGTATCTGCTGTTCACGCGCCCAAAACGTACTGTACTTCTGATTGTAAATTCTGCTATTCATGCCCATGCAATATCCAACTCCGCGAGGAGAAATACCACGTTGTGCAAGGTTCATATAATCTCCTTGCGAGCCTTAAATAATATTCTGGATCCCCATCTAGTTACTTGTTCTTTTCTGCATCGCGGCTCTGTTTTATTTTTACCTTCGGTAGTGACGAATGTCTCCTAGTTTTTACCGAGACTCGTGTGGGGAGAACATTTAAGCTCCATTTCTTGGCCCATGCCTCATTGGAAGTCCACATCAGCACTATCGGCCCATTCTGATCCCTCCTTCGCAGAGGTCGCAACGGCTTTACCGTGTTTATACCCGGGTATTTGTGCCGCAGTCAAGCGTGTTCTGGTCACTGCGCTTCCTTCTAGGCAAAAAGGTTTTGATCCTCCTTGTGACGTTTTTCACCAACGAGGCATAAGACTACTATTGATTCCTATTCTATTGCATTATTCCAGTTTCTTTGCAGGATACTGTATTCAATAAATAGATAATCTCCAGCTTCTGGTCTATTACCATATGTAGTAAAAGGCCTGGTTAAATCTATTTTCCACCCAGTCTATACCATAGTGACATGGTTGAGCTATCTTAGAAGATATGATTGGCAGTTTTATATGCTTTACAGTGACTGTTGATAGCTTTGAATAAATCTGGAGCCCGTAACCCTAATGCATATCTATCTGTGTCGTGTTGCGTATCAAATAAAAAACAGATATGCCTCCTAAACATCTCAAATGGATTTATGGCCATTTTTAGGCTAGTCAACGGTAATTATTGACTAGCAGTAAGCCGTTTTACTCCGTAGAGCCTTCTCTCTCTGAAATCAGACCAAAAACACAAGAGACATGACCCCGAGAAACGTCATAATCTTCTCGTATGGACGTCTTCTTTTCACAAATAGAAGTCAGTATTGGCATCAAAAGACCAGATAATAGTCCCTATCAATGTTATCGGAAACATATAAATCTAAATTTCATGAAGTGTGCCCGGCTATAGTATGTGACGCTCTTAGATAATGCCACCATCTGGAACAATTACATTTTTCCGATACAGCTAAACTGGACCGTTAGTTTGCATATTTGAAGTATACATATTGCAATCCTGAGAATGAAAATCCAGATATAGTCCGTTTCGTGACACACAGAAGACAAGAAATTCACCTTGTAAATGAATATGATCTTGCGTAACGATGTGGTTTTCAACGTCCGTTTGCTCCACATCAAGACTATTCTCCGCACTACGGAACTGCATCTCATGAGATCCAATATTGGCATGAATTATTGAACTGGATATATGGTGCAGCGCCTTAAGGTTGCGTGACGTAAAGTAGTGTCACACTGCGTGATGCGGCAAGAGAGCTCAAAAAAACTGTCATAATTATCTGTGGGCGTCCAATGTTGAGAATGACGATTACATTGCACTTCTCATAATGTCCATCATTCCCAATTGAGTTTCTCCGTTTTGGAAAAAATATCACGTCCATTTCCCGTCACTTAAGAAAGGTCAAACACAAGTATAAACTCGAGTATCAACGCCACTACGGGGATTCGTGAATGGCATTGTTAATAATTTAAAGAATAATAACGAAGTTATTGAAACGGTATCGTCAGAAACTCTTTCGTTCAATATTGGTCTTTGTTGATACCGATCAAAGTGAAGATATCTTTCTCTTTTCCATAAGATTTTGGAGGCGTTGGATGCTTTTTATTTGTTTGAACGTTATAAAAATAATGGTCTAATGTGAGAAACATTGAACTCATATATGGCTCATTTTCCTGCAGATATTAGGTTCCTAGAACACGTAATCAAATGTTTCGTCTAATCTGTCATTCATGGATTTTGTCATGTCTATTCCAGTACTTCTTCCAACCCTTTGAGATGGGCGCGCATTCTATATAACAATTCGTCAGTGAAAGGCACTAAAAACCAGAGTCGCAGTGCTGAATACCGTCAGTAGAAATCGAATCAGAGCAATAATAGGAAAGAAATAGAAAAAACAACGAAAGTCATGGAAGACGACTGGGAAATCCTGGCGAACAAAAATATGAATATGCCCACAATTCGGACGTGGAGCTTTTTTAATGTTTTCCGACGATCTATAATTTTAAGTTTAGTGTGCTTACTTCTAACAAGGAGGGGCGGAAAAAAGTGTGGCAGCTTTTCGTATTGTTTGCAAAAATCACGACCTGACAACAGTCTTAACTACATGAAAAACCGCTCGTTTTCGAAATAGTACTGGATTCAAGCGCAATGTCACCGAAATGATTCCAGAAGTTCGTATCAGGGAAGAGAAAAGAAAAAAAAGGAAAACTAGTACGAGGCGACTGTCTACGTGGTGTTAAAATAAATACCCCATGTCTGAATAGCGTTGATTCAGAGATTGATAAGTGGCCGGGCCATATTCGTGCTGACGACGTTAACAAAGTGTGGAGCAATCGTCAACCACTTCTTAAAATGGATATCTCAGGTCTCAATTGCGGAAAGAAGCAGATGAGTACGAGACCAGGCCGGTGCCGTGTTGTATGATAAGAGAAGAATCTGCAGTACAGCAAGCAGATCCAGCTGCAGCCAACTGGTTGGATGCGCTTGTGCGATGCGTTTCAGTGCCAACGTGTGCTTGGCTAATACTACTATGAAGGTTTTGTGATTTTTCGTGCGCTAAAGTAAGTGGTCCCGTTTATAGAAGGTTATTTATGGAAAACAATCAACTCTGGATAAGGTCTGTACTAAATGGAAATCCCACATTGGACTAGAGCAGCAAGATAGTGAGATCCAGTGTGATACTCAGCCCACCTAGACGCAATTATCAAAAAAAAAGACATGCTAGACTCAAACAAAACCGGTAGCAACGCCCATCGCATTCAAACTGATACAGCTCATGATGAAGAGCCTAACTTTTTTTCTTCGTTAATATTTGCGCAAAACAAGGAAACATCCTCCAGATGACATATTACTTCTGCATGGTCTCTTCCATGAGGAAATAGTAGCTGTTGTCGAAGCAACGCCGAAAATAAGAGCACAAATGCATCCAAAAACGGCAGAGCCATACGATTACTGTGAAACGAAGCAAAGCACCTTATTTGTTCAATTGCCAAACACACAGGTTCAAGAAACAGTACAGTATATGCCCTGAAAAAGGTTCATCTGTTAAATAAAATTAGACATACAGATCCGCAACAAACGGCCCCACAACAAAATAAGGTCAAGAAATTCACCGTGATGACATCTGACGAAGAATGCTTACATGTGGAACAAATCTTCGAAGCTGCGGAGCACGGATGTGCTGCTGACAACGACTCGCTTCATCATTCAATGAGATGAAGTGCCGCGAACCATCAGTCGAGATGTGAAAACGGAATACCATGTAAGGTTTCTTTTCCATGGCCAATTTCAAGTCCTCCTTCACCGCTACTAGACTATTTTCCTTTTTCTCTGGGTTTTCAGACAGATTCAAAAACGGGGAACCATTGGAGACATATTTACAGTCCGCTTTGTTTACAACTGCATTTTCGAGACTGCCATCAATGCGAGAAGGCCATACCGATGATGAAGTAGTTTACTAGGCTCCTTCAGCTCTTCGCGGTCAAAAGAGGAGCAGTGGGAAAGCCACATACTTAAAGAACCCTATGAGGAATGCCACGGCTGCCTTCAGCGTAATGAAAAGTGCAATTGCTCCTGTCAGAACAGTAAAGGAGATTAAAGCTCTCCACGATGATCATCAGCAACCATCCACTCAATTGGAATGCGAAGCCTGTATACAGCACCAATTAGTAAATCAGATGATCGACGAACATGTAGCGATACAAAAGGAAAGAAAACGAAGAGAATTTGAGTAGAGTGCAGTTTCTACGCGGAAAAATAGTGAGATATTGTCGAAGAGAATACAGCAAAGAGCTTTTTAAATGTGTTGAAAAGTATTGTGCTCTAGAAAGCAGAACAAGAGCTATAGAAAACAGTAAATGTTAAAACGTCACAAATTATCTAAGGCGTTTTTTTTGTATTAGGCGCTGATAAAAGAGGATAGTCAAACGTTTGTTGATAAATAACGTCACAAAATCTCATTACGCATCCATGGAGACTAACGTAGCATTCATAAGCATCGTTTTTTGTCGCGCTCTAAACTTCTATTGTTTTCTAGAACTGAAAGTTTTTATGCGATCCCGAAGAACGCGGGTTGCAACATCGTTCTTGGTATCGCCGCAGTCATTTGACATAGCAGCAAGCTGGGAAGATAATTTGGCATGAACCAAACCCGGCTGGATCCATAGCGACGAATATCGTGATACGATTACTCTAGGAATCGAAAAAGCGAGCACGTGTGCAAATTGGGACCAGAGATATAGGTCACACTTAAGAGCTTCATTTTATAGAACATAAAAACTCATAACGATATATTTAACAAACCAATTTGAAAAGCCTGTCATGATAATTACATGGATACTTTGGTGTATACTAATGAGAACGGCAAAATATTTTTTCAGTCTTTATGTGACTAAGAACAGTGGAGTTCTGTGAAAGTCACTGTGCTGCTATCCTGCAGCTTGGATGCCGCCATAAGGCGCGGCATCCAGGTACTGGCCGTCATTCAAGGCCGCCGAATTGTTTTTGACCCAGTGTAATTCCAGCCCTCCTTCGCTCCTCAGTCCACTGCACCGCCGGTCGGTACAGGGTCCTGAAGTGAGGGGTAGCGCAGATCGACCTGGGGCGAAGAGACGAATGCAGGCAAAAGTTCGCGACAAAGACGCCGACCCCCCTCGGGCCTGTAAAAGTCGGACATCTTTTTCTGCACTCTTACTGCGGGGAGTCAATTGCCCGTCGCGAGACATAAGCGCCGTCGTCTTGCTTCCGCACCACGCTCCGCCTCCACCTCTCGTTGCGCCAGCCACGTGGATCGATACGCAACAGTTATAACTGGCGCTGCGCAGTACGCTGCTTTAAGTCAACATGAGCTCGGAACGTATGAGCCCTGGTGCCGGTGCAACAGCTCATTTGTTCGCACCTGTTCAAGCCCCGCGCTTGGCTTTTATTTCGCGCAAGGCTATCCAGGACTTTCTCGCCGATCGAGAAGCCTACGAGGATACCGTCGCCGTGCAGCCAAGTCTCAAGCCTGTGTTTTGGCGATCCTGCTTTCCGTCCACATTCCTACGATCTCTCGTCCGTGCACACATGTTTGGTGCCGAAGTCACTGAAGTCTCTCGGCTGACGGACTAACTGATCAGGTCAAAGATGGAATCATTCGCCGCGGGAACAAAAACCGTTTCTGCCGAAGAAGCTCTCGCGGATGTGTAGAAGAACTTCCACCTCGACGCCTCCGAGCCTGATGCACGCCTACGCATCATAATGCTTTCTGCATCCTACCTGGAACTATGCGAGAAGCGCGGATGGAAATTTATCGAAAAGGCACCCAAGGCTGCCATCAAGCACATCACCTCCGTGCTGCAGCCTACTCGTCTCAAGAAGCGAGTCTAGGACGCTTTGGAGCTCAAACAATCCAACCTCGAAGATAAGTACTTTGAATTCATGGAATTCCTTTCCGAGAAGGCTGTCATCTTCGAAGAGGTCCATCCACTTCGGGAGTACCGGGCCAAAACCCATCCCGAAGTCCACAAGTGCAGCAAGAAGAACTGTGAGAAGCCCGGATGCAAAACGCATGGCTCCGGCTCAAGTTAAGGACAAGTCCACATCATCCAATGGATCCGAAAGGGCCTCACCAGAATGCCTTCATCCCGAGTGCGACAAGCGCCATCTCGTCAAGGACTGTCTCAACACCTCGTCGGAGCTTGCCAAACAGCTCCTCGAAGTCAGACGCAATAAGAAGAGCGGCAACAAACCACCCAAGGTCTCTGTCGTCGTTTGTGAGGATGCTGGAACTTCGATGGCTCCTCAATGCTCAAATGACGCATCAGCCTCCAATTCTGATACATCTACTGTCATTGATGCAGAAATCAGCGGTCACACATTCGCGTGCCGTATCGACTCAGGAGCTGATATCGTCGCTATCTCTGAGCCAATCGTCAATTTTCTCGGCAACAAAGGCGTCTAGCTACCTAACATCCGACCGTCGAACACCGAATCGGTCTAAGCTTTCGATAGTCGCTCTATCAATTGACACGGCAAAGTCGAGATCAGTCCGATTCTTGAGACGGTCGCTGGCCCCTATCGCCTTCGAAACATCAAGGCAAAAATCATGCCGGATCAAAGTACCTACATCAAACCGGGCACCGCATGCCCCGGTGAGATTTTCCTGGTGAATCCCTTCCTCATCCGCTCCGGCCTGGACGTTAAGGACTTTGTTGCCAAAAATATGGAATGTCTCTCGTCCATCGCCTTTGGCGAAGTCCATTCCGAAGAAACATCCACCAAAGTCGGCAAGTTGGGTCTCAAGGTCATACATCAGCAAGTCGATGCAGACGCATCCGACAGCCTTGACGACTCTCATCACCTCCATTCGAGCCATCTGTGCTCTATGATGGCCAACGGCGATTTTCCGTTGAGAGACGGTGACGACATCGACTACAAAAACGTCGAAGGCGGTGAGCAAGACACTGAATAGCTCGACTCAGCGATTCAGCATATGATCGATCGAGCTGCCAAGAAGCTCCCAAGTGACCTTCGTCCCACTCTTCAGGACTTAGTTACGAGCGTCAAGGACATCTTCCGTATCCGCCTCGGAAAAGATCCTCCTGTCTCTGTTCCACTAATGGTCATCGAACTCGAGGGCTCCAAGCGACCGATCAAGGTCCGCCAGCGCACATACTGTCTTGAACAGCTGACGTTCTTGAAAAAGAAGGTCGACGAACTCGAAAAAGCTGGATATATTTACCGGAACAACTTTTCTAAGTGGGCATGTGCTCCACTCCTTGTTCCGAAAACCGGCAAAGAAGGATTCCGTTTCACAGTCGACCTCCGGCCTATCAACGCTCAGACAAAACTCAACGCCTGGCCTATGCGAATGGCATAACCAATGCTCGCTCGACTCTCTGGTAGCAAGCTATGGTTCAAAATCGACTTCATTCATGGATACTGGCAATTACCACCCGGCAAGGACTCACAGGAATGCCAATCGTTCCACACTCCGTTTGGTGTCTATACGCCAATACGAGTTCTTCACGGCGCCAAGAATTCTGGAATTTATTTCCAATCCTCCGTAGAAGCGATGTCTGGTCATATCGATATCCTCATCTACATCGATGACCTACTTGGGTATGCCAAAACCCCCTCTGAGCTCCTGGACAAACTGCGCGCAACCTTCCCCATCTGCCAGGAAAATGGCCTCAAGCTCCAACCTGAAAAAAGCGAGCTTGTTGCATCGGAAGTACAGTTCTGCGGGAGAATTATCAGCAAAAACGGAATCAAGTTCCATCCCCGTCAGTACGAAGCCCTGACTTCCATGTCTACTCCTACTACCGTTGGCGCTCTAGTGGAACTGGTCCATGGCTCAAAATGGATGCGGACCGCGATACCCACCTTCGCTCAACTTATCGGTCCGCTCCACAACTTGCTCGAAGAAAACTACATGGTGTTCAAGACCCGGAAAAATCCCGTCTTATTAATCGCCCTCTCTCGGCATGGGGGGACGAGCATCATACTGGCTTTACATCCCTCGTTCAGGAAATCAAGAAGCAAGTAACACTGGCGACAGCTGATCCAGAAAAACGACTCTGTCTCTTCACAGATGCTTCCTCAACGCATTGGTTTGGAGTTTTCACCCAAGTTTCGAAGTCTTAATTCAATTCAGGCAAAGAACCGCAGAAGTGGGCACACGAGCCAATCGCGTTCATCTCCGGTACCTTCCGTGGTTCTTCCATACGCTGGACCACCCATGAGAAAGAGTCATACGCTGTCGTGGCATCCGTAATTCGACTAGCACATATACTCGTAGCATGCCCAGAGTTCTCCCTGTTCACAGATCACAAGAACATCCTGTACATGCTCGCTCCGTCTCGCTTTCAAGCAAGCGTGGCAAGGCACATTGTGCAAAAAGTTCAACGTTGGGCTTTTCGTTTGTCAGAGATCAACTTCACGGTCGAACACATCCCAGGAGAGAACAATGTGTGGGCCGACATGCTTACACGCTGGCGTGCTCCGTCAAACACCCCGTTCCCCGCCCGCCAGATTACTGCACTCCGTGCACCGCTTATCACGTCTACGGCTGATACTCCTTATCTTCCCTCTCTAAAAGTTATCGCTGAGTCACAGAATTGCACTCCTCCACCAGCCAACACTGGCTACACGTTGACATATGACTCTGTCTCTGTGTTAAAGAATTCACAGGGCAAACTGTACGTTCCTCCAGATGACGAAGAGCTACATCTTCGGATCTGCGTGGCTGCCCACTGTGGACTTGGCGGACATCGTGGCTATACGACAACCTGCACTATCATCAAAGACAAGCGTCACTGGCCAACCATTGACGCCCACGTCAAGGCCTATGTCCAACGCTGTCTCGTTTGCCTCCTATCAGCCAGTGGTGATAAGGTGCCACGCCCCCTCCGACACCAGCTTCATGCTGAGCGAGCTGGCGAACTTTTTCACTTCGACTACCTATACATTGGCGAATCCAGCACACAAGACGAGTACATCCTCATACTTAAGGATGAATTCTCTGGATACGTGTTCCTCCGGCCTTTCAAATCAGCAAATGCCGAGAACACTTCCAATACCGTGCTGGAGTATTTCTCAATATTCACTCCTGTGCTTGATTGGTTCTCGGACCAAGGTCGTCACTTCCAGAACAAAGTGTTGGAGTTCCTCGCATCAGCCTTCGGATGCAAGCACCGTTTCTCGACGGCCTACGTACCATTGTCGAACGGTAATGTTGAATCCGTTTGCAAGCAGGTCCTTCGAGTCATGTGCGCTCTTAGTGCCGAGCTCCCCATAGCGGAGTCTGCTTGGCCTATTGTTGTGCCATCTATCCAGAGTGTCATCAACAACTCGCCTTCTCGCCGCCTGCACAACCGTGCTCCTATTGAAGTTCATACCGGCATGAAACCTCGGAATCCGCTGTCCATGGCTTTGGCTTCACTACAGAATTGCGAAGTGGACTCTGCCGAGCAAGTCACAACCCTACGCAAGCTCAAGATCGACAAGATTCTTCATGCTCTCGACCAGATGCACAAGTCCGTCAACGAATCTATATCAGCGTCTCGAACTCATGCAGTGGATCGCCACAACGCTAAGACACACGTACGTCCCTTCAAACGTACTCTGGGAGACTATGTTGTCGTTGCTCGAGCTCCTGGACCGCGGACTAAGATTTTGTGCAACTGGTTCTGACCTCGTCGGATCACCCAGATTCTCTCGGACTTCACCATCGAAGTCGAGCACCTGCTGAAAGAAGACAAGGAAATCCTACACGTCTCTCGAGACAGGCCGTACGCCGACTCATCTGTTGGCACTCCTGTCGAGATGCGCGACATCGCAGAATTTACTGATAGAGTCTGATGCGCCGTCGAAAAGATCAAGGACGTACGCAAGACTCAGGACTCATTCAAAGTCCTTGTCAGTTGGAAAGGTCTGACAACCGCCGGAGACTTATCAGAGCCTCTTCCGGCAATGTTCGAGAACGTTCCTTCCAAGGTTCGTGACTTCTTCAAACGTCGCAGATCTACTGTCGCATTTTGCGACGCTAAGCGTTCCATCGGCGTCTGAGCCGACCGTGGGGGACTGTGCTGCTATCCTGCAGCTGGGATGCCGCCATAAGGCGCGGCATCCAATTACCGGCCGTCATTCAAGGCAGCCGAATTGTTTTTGACGCAGTGTAATTCCAGCCCTCCTTCGCTACTCTGTCCACTGCACCGCCGGTCGGTACAGGGGCCAGAAGTGAGGGGTAGCGCAGATCGACCTGGGGCGAGGAGACGAAGGCAGGCAAAAGTTCGCGATAAAAACGCCGACCCCCCTTGCGCATGTAAAAGCCGGACATCTCCTTCTGCACTCTTACTGCGGAAAGTCAATTGCCCATCGCAAGACACAAGCGACGTTGTGTTGTTTCCGCACCACGGTCCGCCTCCACCTCTCGTTGCGCCAGGCACGAGGATCGACACGCATCAGTCACGAAGCGATGAAAAAGAAAACAAATAATACAGAAAGTTAACACTCTGAGGTTTGCAATCGTAAATATATTCCAGAAATGCCCTACCGTTTCTGAAAAAATATGAGAAAAAAACTTTCTTTTGAAATAAAAAAACATAATGAATGTATTGTAACAAGTTTTCTAAAACTTTTAAAATTTAATTTTTTAGCGGAAAGATATTCTGTCAAACCCGTCTACGCATAACGTAGTACATCAAGAGAATTACATCAATCTCTCCAGTTCACGTTACGCCTAAACTAGAAAGCGTGTATTTTATTTTATGTTTCTACAATTCTACAAAACTAAATGAAAAACAGTATTGAGACACTCAAAGCACGAACTAAAGAGTGTTTTACAATCCAGCAATATTTCAAAAATATAATAAAGATTTTAATAAAAAATGAATAAATGTGAGATCAGCTTTATAGTCAGACAGGTTTTTAGAACTTTTGAAGACCAGAAGGCAACAAACAGAGAAGAATAAAGAAAAACATTATGATTAAGCTTAACCTGACTTCATGAAGTATTTAATGTTAGTAATCTACTGGGTATAAAAGTATCCTGTTTAATATGTCCGAAAACGTGAAAAGGGCTTCTGAAAATGAGAGTAGATTCGAATGAGACTGAAAATCCACAACAGAGTAATGCAAAAGTACTGAACCCGAACGTGCTTAGAAAATTACTTTTAACACATTTGCAACTTGGTAACTTGGTTGTCATAGCTTTGAGAGTTTTGGGCCATGTCAGGTCTCTTGGCGCTTTAATATAGCAGTTGTAAAAGAAAAGCTGTTATCCCATTTGTTATACTAAGAACCAATCCCACTTCTAAGAAAACCATAACACTACAAGTCTAGTTTGCATTTCATTCTTAAAACATGTTGTGTAAGTACAGTAACAGAAAACCTAGGATTTGGCTTTTGTGGCATTTTTGAATGCTTCTGTTGAAGAAGGCCGATGTGGTAGATTATCTTCGTACGATATGAAATGACTTAGGAAATATACGCTAAATAATTACTATACTTCTATTAAATTGCTTCAGTCTTTCTTACAAAAGAGTTAAGAGCCAGTAACATTTTCATTTAACATGTTCATAATTTTAATAACATTTTTGATTCTGAGGAAAAGCCCTTCTGTAAAATAATGTCAAGCAAACGAACCATTACAAGACGTAGTTAAATAAGTGTACATTGTTTTGCATAAATCTTGTTTAAACATTTTTATCAAAATTGTTATGTAGACCAAATACTCCGCAGTTTATATAAATAATTATAGTTTGTTTAATTATTGAATGTGCTGAAGTCAAGCTAACAATATTTTATCATTTGGAGTTTTTTATTTTGTAAAATATGTTCTCGGAACAGTGTTAAGCAGTAAACAAGTATGTTTCAGTGTTAACAGAAATGGAACGAAAAATGTTTTTTGAAACTCCAACCTTCACCTTGGCAACCAAGACTTTGAAGCGAGAGATTTTGAAACGCACCTTATTGGAAAGATATCATATGTTTATGGTATTGTAATACAGGTTGTGATGAGTTACAAATTCCAAGATATCCCCGTGGTGTATGTTGTAGAAGCATCTAGAAGCGTCTAGGAAGCAACTAGAAACTGCTAATATCTAGACTCTTCTAGAAGGTTCTGTAGAAGAAATTAGGTATAAGTTTTTTATGCTTTACGATAGAAACTATTAGAAGTTCTAGAAGACTATAGGGCATTATGAGAACACTATATAAGAAAGAATTGCAGACCAGGTTTGATGAATTAAAGGAGTCAAGCCGAGTCATCGAGATTAACCAAGAGTGCGTTTACTCAAGTTTATCCTAAGCTCTGTACTACACCTATTTACAATAGGTTATGGGCCGAGACTACGCTTAAGTCAACCTCGTCGTTAGTACAACAGCTTAGAAGTTGGCTGTGAACTTGAAATCCGAACAACATCGTAGAAGTTCGAGGTTGTACGAAATTCAAAGAATCGTACAGTACAGAAATCAGAATTTCAAAAACCGTGCCATCAGAATCGGGCAAAACCGTCAAAAACCGTAATCAAACTTACAGTACAGTACGCTCTGTCATTTCCAAAAATCGAAATTCGTTAATACACGTCAACAAGAAACATGGATATAGAAGACAAGAGCACGTTCAATATAGAGAAACTTAATGGAGAAAATTATTTCTCTTGGAAATTTTGCATGAAAAATTACCTTAAGATGAAGGTGTGTTAGAAAGCTATAGCAGAAGAGGAAAATAATGCTGCTGATAATGAGAAAGCATTAATAGATATTTGTTTATCAGTCGATGATAATCAAATAGTCCATGTTGACTCATGCAAAACCGGTACAGAAGCCTGGAACGCCCTAGCAGAAGTGTACGAAAATAAGGGTATGGCGACCAAAATGGACACGGTGGAGCGCTTTACGTCAAAAAGGCTCCACGAGGGAGAATTAGCCAAGCAACATATAGAAGAATTAAAACGTCTCAAAACAAAATTGAAACAGCTCGGGGTGGATACCACAAAAGAAAAATATATTATGAGATTGTTGCGTAGCTTTACAAAAAGCTATGAAAGTTTGGTTGGTGTGGCGGAAAGAATTAACCGAGCACTTTGTGAAAAATCAAGATGAATGCTTCACTTTCAGGACATTCCCAGAACGTTCTGGGCTGAAGCTATCCAAACTGAAAATGTGATTAGGAATTTTGTTCCTACGAAACTTCTAGGCAATTGCAGTCCTCATGAAAAATGGTTCGGAAAGAAACCAAATATTACTCATCTCAAAGTATTTGGGTGCAAGGCCTATGTTTTTATTC
Organism: Gracilaria vermiculophylla; assembly: GCA_019155205.2. Taxonomy (NCBI): domain Eukaryota; phylum Rhodophyta; class Florideophyceae; order Gracilariales; family Gracilariaceae; genus Gracilaria; species Gracilaria vermiculophylla. Next base: position 1,620,707 of record JAHNZQ020000010.1, on the reverse strand, counting down.
CAAATGATCATAGAAAAAAATGATATACCAAGTCAAGGCTGTGTACATTTTTGGGATACGAAGTTAGATATTATCGCTTCATGGACGATACAACCAGAAAAGTAGTTGTAAGTTTAACGCCAAAATTTCTAGAAGCCCCAAAACTAATCTCAACGAAAAAGAAATTTCTCTTGAACCAGAAATCTTAAAAGAAAAAGAAGTAATGCCGAAACCTGAAAAGAAAAACGGTTCGGAAAATTCTGAACCTTACAACGCACCTCCACAAAATGAGCAAGCACCAGAAAGTATCCCATGGAGAAGTGGGAGAACTAGAAGACGGCCAACATGGCTCACATATGAGCATGCTGATGAAAATGAGGATACTGCTGCCGGTGCAATAATAATGCTTGCGGACGAAACAGAACCAAAAAATGTACAGAAGGCTCTGTTAGGGGTTCAGAACAATTATTGGACATCTGCAATAAAAAGAGAAATTAATTCTTTATACGAGAATAATACTTGGAAACTGGTCCCTCGGAAATCCCTCATGTATATTTTGCAACCAAAATTGGTTTTCAAGATAAAATCTGAAACCAAGAATCAAAGAGAAAATATTTAAGGCAAAACTGGTGTGCAAAGAGTATCAGCAAAAATATGGCATTGATTATTTTGACACGTACGCTCCTGTTCTACGCATGGCTTCTTTACGGACTAGGCTGGCTGTAGCACTCCAACAAAGAATGTCCATCACCCAGATGGATGTTAAAACAGCGTTCTTAAATGGAGTTTTGGAGGAAGAAATTTTCATGTAACAGCCTCAGGGCTTTATTGACTTAAGAAATCCTAATCACATCTGCAAACTAACGAAGGCAATGTATGGAATAAAACAGGCTCCAAGAGCGTGGTACAAAATGATTAGCCCGAATTTGAGCAACATGAAATTTTCGGAAGCTCATGAGGACAGTGGTATATTTGTCGCAAATATTGATGATCATGAAGTATTTATTTCACTATATGTCGATGATATAGTACTGGCAAGTGAAAGTCCAAAGGTGTTAAATTCTGTGAAGCAAGAAATAAGTTCTAAATTTCAAGTGAAGGATCTTGGAGAACTTCGGCATGTACTAGGCATTGAAATCGACTACAATCGAGAAAAAAGAATTCTGAAATTATGTAAAAGTGCCTACGCAAGAACTGTGCTCAACCGATTTAATATGAAGAACTGCAAAGAAATTAATACACCCTTGGAGGCGAACATTTTTTTACAAGAATTTTGAACTGATGAAATAATTACGGGCGTTCCCTACAGAGAAATAATTGGTTCAATTATGTATCTTATGCTAGGGACGCGTCCTGGTTTAGCATATGCAGTTGGAAAATTAAGTCCGTTTTCTAAAGAGCATGGCACAGAACATTGGAAAGCATACAAAAGGGTTCCTAGGTATATTCAGAAGACAAAAGATTTTTGTCTCGTCTACAAAAACTCTGCCAATCCGTCACTATATGTCTACAGTGATGCCAGTTGGGGAAATACGGAAAAAAGAAAATCAGTTTCTGGATATGCTACATTTTATGGAAATTGTTTACTGTCGTGGAGCAGTCGAAAGCAAAATTGCGTGGCATTGTCATCCATAGAGGCCGAATTAATTCCTGTTACAGAGGCAGTCAAAGAAGAGCAATGGTTGGCAAAAGTCATGAAGGATTTTAAAACTACTGAAGAACAAGCTATTCAAATTTTTGTTGACAAGCAGTCTACAATTGCAATTTCAAAAATGGAAGGAAGCCATGGAAAATCAAAGCACGTTGCTATCCGGCATTTCTAAATTTAGGACTGCTTGGAAAATGAAGAAGTGAAAATTACATACTGTCCTACCGAACTTATGGCAGCTGATATTTTTACAAAGTCCGTACAGAAGAACAAGTATTGGTTTTTTATGGACATGTTGGGTCTTAAGCAGTTATCAAGTTGAGAAGGGGTATTGTAGAAGCATCTAGAAGCTTCTAGGAAGCAACTAGAAACTTTTAATATCTAGAGATTTCTAGAGGGTTCTATAGAAGAAATTAGGTAGAATTATTTTATGCTTCATGATAGAAACTACTAGAAGTTCTAGAATGCTATAGAACATTATGAGAATACTATATAAGAAAGAACTGCAGACCAGGTTTGATGAATGAAAGGAGTCAAGCCGAGTCATCGAGATAAACCAACAGTGCGTTTACTCAAGTTTATCCTAAGCTCTGTACTACACCTATTTACATTAGTGGAAACAAGAAGAATACTTTTTGTTGTACCGCTGACCTAATATGAGGTCAGCGGAGTCAAGGTGTTCTTTCGTTTTAGTCATTTTGATGGAAAGTCTTGTCCAAACAAGTTATGCAACCTGATTTTGTAGAGCAAACCTTCTAAGCTTCTAAATTTTACGCGATATGGGAGGAAGAAACATAAAAAACCGAGATGGTTGAATACAGATATGCCTGTAAAAACAAGCCTCATATACTTCAGAGTCGGAGAAAGCACGCATTTTTGTCTCCTTCTTGACAGATTTACAAAATATTGTATTTATTTAATCATAGGTTTGCCATATCGCTTTTTGAAAGAGACAGTGAAAAATCAATGTGAGGTGTAAGCTTATGTATTGCTTTTTTTTCAGGTTTTTATGCTTAAAAACTTCAGCAGACGCTTTGCGTGCCACTTACTGCAGCTCATGAGCATGTAAGGCAAGACAGATGGAAATGAATGTTATTTACTATCAATACTTTTCGCCCATCGGAATCTTTAAATTTTGTACTCTTTGGGGAAATAGTGGCGTACGGTGGGAGTGATTCACAAACGAGTTCTACATTAAAAGGCTGCTGGGCGATGAAAATGCGAGAATAGGAGGTAGTGTTTTATTTCGGGAACGGTGACTACTGACAAAACATACAATGTGATCCGCATAGAGAGAAGTCTTCTAATATGTTTCAGAGTGGTTATCTGTGTTCGGCACCAGAAAAAACCGAAAACGTAGGCGGAGGCAACGCTATGCGGCGCTTGTGCCACATCACGGTAATACTTTAAGAGATGTGAGCCTGCTCAGATGTGAACTGGTGGTGCACATCGGCGACAATGGCAATGATGGCAGTCCCGGAGGCGCCAGCTACTAGTGTATATTAGATGTTTCAGACAACTACTCGGTCACTTCAAGTTTTGTGAGCTCTTGTGCAATAAGGTTTAATATAAACTGAATTAAAACTACAGTGCCAAAAAATCATTTACTTGGCAACAAAACAAATACGCAAGTACGCCAGACTTGCAGGTATCCATAATTTTTGCAGAAAGGTAAATTTCCGTCACAAGAACTCACCTACTGTGCGGGTTTCTGTTTTCTTTATGATAGTCCATATGACGAAAAGTACACTGCGGGTGCCATAACATGAGTTCTTTTTGACTGCGTAAGAAATTAGCTGCGAGGATATCAAAAGTTCTATTTTGCCTATTTCGTTTTGAGCGCAGCCATTAACGTCAACTCGAAGTTGTTTAGACACTGCTGCAAGACTACGAATGCTTTTCAGAACCTTGAAGATCGTGTTTATGCAAAACTACTGACTAAATACGTAGGAACGTAGGCGCTTTGCAAACAATACGCATTTTGCGTAGATACTGACTGCTAGTAATACTATTCTACACTGCGTGTGCCACCGGTGATAGAGCAATAAAGTTCTAGCTATATTATTTTTAAAATATATACACTAAGAAAACAAATGTGTGAGAAACTCTGATTTTTTTCTGCAGCAAGCTCCATTTTTCGTTGTTTGTAAATACATGTTTGAAAGCTCTGTTAGACCGCTGATCTCATATGAGGTCAAAGCAATCAATTTACGTTTTAATTCAAGTTATCCGGATCCAATTGTTTCGCCTTTTGTACTCGTCTGTACAATTTATTCAAACTGTTCTTGTATGGCGAGAAGTCCAAGTTTCAAAAACGCACATACGACTCAAAAACACCATTCGTATGTCGTGCATGAAAGGGTCAAAACCTTCAAAAAGTAATCATTCGGCAACATGTCATCCGGGCGGATAGACACAAGTGTCCAACCTGTGCGCCAGAGCCTACATACTCTACAGTATCCAAAGGGAGCGAATGAAATTCCAATCGGGCCAACAGTATAGTAGTACAGTGGCGCCTAAGGAAATAGGGTGGTTTGGCCTTATGGTATAATATTCCTAAGGAGAGCTCATGTTATTTTAGCTGGGTCACGTGGTGCATAGTCCCGCCCGCGTGCGATACAGTATCTTTGAGGGACGGTAGAAGTATTATTTATTTTTGTTAGTTTATGCAGGTAATTAGTACAGTAGCGAGACCTGCCGAGGCGGGCTCACGGCTTGATACTTAATCTACCGGTTGAGCTCCACCTCTGGGGAAGTAAAGACAAGCACCCTTGAGTCTTCATCTACTTTTCCGGTTGCAGTCTCTTGTCGACCAACTCAGGTTTGTAAGCCGCCGATCCCCAGCTCGCATCATAGCAGCGCTTGTACGAGCATTGTCCGCCCAGTGAACCTCCCCCCTCCGCTTGGTGTTTGCGGATTCCCTTTCCAAATTCCTCCGGCTCGCGACAGCAGATACCTAAGACCATCTTTAGGAATACGCATCTATGGAGTAAACAAAAACTCCTAACGGACGTTGTGCTTTACTACCTTGAGAGGAGGGCTGACAGTACCACAACTGGTCTCTCGACTTTGAAGGTCAAAGTTCCTAAAGGATTCGCACAAGTCGCAGCAGAACCGTATATCTAGTTTGCAAGGACCAACCCCCAGCAGTGGAATTCTTCCTTAAGGTGATTTGGAAGTGGAAGAAAATCACTCCCGACCTACTCCTATATGGACTCCTCAGAACCCCCAATGGAAACCCCCCTACAGGATCCTCAAGCAACCGCCTCCATCGGTGGACACAGCACGTGCAGCGCTCCCCAATAGATGGCCGCCACACTGGAGGACTCTGAAAGTCTCTTTCGGAATCCTGGCTCCTTTGTGGAGCGTTTCCGGAGTCGCCTTACGAGAATGCATGATCAAAGGCAAGCGGAATCCCCCGCGACACCTCTGGAGAACGCCGACGTGGATGTTGAAGAACCGCACACGGTATCGCACCCGCCACCTCAGGAGCTGCAGGGACTGAAACACCGGGAGGCTCACTCTCTCCTGGAGTCCCTGGCCCCGCGCCTTACGGAATAGCTCTCACAAGAGCTGGTCGAAAGAATTCCTGCAGGTGTTGAAGCCCACTTCGAAGCGCGCCACCACGCCCTTGTGGAGGATATGGCATCGGAGAGCGCTCACCGTGCTGTGGATGTTTTGCTGTATTCCGACCCCTTCCTTGAGGTGATCTCAGATGTTATCCGTGCGGAGGTTCGCTCCCAAACCGCGCAGCTGCTCCCCGCAGCGGCGTTTCAAAGTTATTCATCCGTACAGGAGAGGTTCCCTCTATCTACACCTAAGGTGACCCCGGGCAGAGAAGGACAGGATACTACCACTCTCTACGCCAAAGGAGGAAAGGATACTGCCGTAGGGAAACGGGAAAATCTGAGGAATCTAGCTATACACCGTCTGGACCTGACGCCCCGCGGTGGAGGACAGGTTATCGGTCGCGAAGAAATTCACCTGAGGAGAGAAGGAAAGGATACTCCTCGGGTGGATCGCGATAACGGAGGTATCGTCAGCAACCCAGACCACCTCAAAGAAAGACGAAGAAAGAAACGGAGGGAGAAAAGAAGAAAGCGAGACACCGACTCGGAGAGAAGCTCAGACTCTGAATCCGTAAAGAGCTCCAGCTCGCAGGATAGTATAACTCCCAAGGAGAAGAGCAGAAGGGTCAGGAAGGTCGTCCCGCTTAACGACCTCTTCGCCAATGTGGTGGATTATGACACCTACAGGTGGAATGATCGCTCCACCCTCTACGACGCGTCGGTCGCTAAACGACTCACGAAGATGCAGCGCCGTATGGATATTCAAATGAAGAAGCACTCCTTCTCAGGCGAAGACCCCATCTCGGTGTTGAAAATTCTTACGTGCTTCCGTTCGGCGTGTAACACAAATGTTGTCCATGAAGGTGCCGCCGTATGTTGCTTTTAGTTCTACCTCACGGGCCAAGCGCACTCGCTGGTGCAGCCTCGCCTCACGGGAGAGAGCACCATTGTTGATGATCCTGGAACGGAGATCCTGACGACGTATCCGGAGGTAGTCAATTTTCTCCATAAAAGGTACGCTACAGACGAGGTGATAGCCGATGCTGATGCTGAAGTTACCTCCAATAGGCAGAACACCGGAATGACCGAGATGGAGTTCTCGCAGAAGCTGTAGACGAAGGCTCTGCGGTGTGAGAATGTGTACTTCGAACGGCGGTTCAAGTCGCTGTTTGTCGAGGAACTCCTTCCCTCGATACGCTCGAGGGCGCGTAATCACCTGACAACGCACCCTAAGACCACCTACACGAAGCTAGCGTGTCTCGCGGAATCCTTTGGAGATACCCACGGTGCCACTCGTTGCAGCAATGCTCCAGTTTCGGACAAACCGGCGGCCTCACGGACCCGTCGGGCATCGACCCTGACGCTGGACTCCAAAACCTCGGAACAAAACGACGAGCTCACGCTCGTAGGAGAGCAAGAGGCCCTTGCCCTCACATACGCCTTCTCCCAGGGAGCACCGTCTAGGACGAGGACACCCTCGTCTCTCACTTCGTACGCCTCGGCAGGATCATACAGGAGCGTCCGATTTGCGAACCCTCGAGGCTACCCACCGCCTTGCAGGGTTTGCTTGTCACGAGAGCCCGTACACTGTACGACTCTCACCCTGGCAATAAGGGCCGCCATCTTGCAGGAACGAGAGAAAAACTTCCAGGACCTCAAGGACACACTAACGGAGAGCGGAAGTTATCGATCCGCGTATCGCGACCTCTGCTCCCTTCAAAGAAACTAAGGTTACCGTGCTCCACCAAGAGTGCAGCTTGCGCCACTATCACGTGCACCCGCAACGCAGGTACCGGTGTCCCAGCCGGTTGCATCTCAAGGGAACACGTCAAATCGCGATGCACCACCGCAGAAGTCGTCCTTGACTGGAACCCAGCCTCTCTCCAACCAGGAAACCTTTCAGAGCCACGCGTAAAGGCTCCGCGTGGCTCTTTAACATCGAACCTCAGCTCCACGGAGGTCGCCTTTAGGAAAAAAGGAGGAGCTGTCTGCTCTGTCGACGCAGAATCGGTGGTCCCCCCAATCCCGTTGGACCCATTCTGCACCTTTAAGGATTCTATTTGCACACTCCACGGTGAGAATTACAAGTTATTCGCCTCTATAGGATGGTCCCCGCTCCCCCCCACCACGGTGCGGGCTATTCCCGATACCTGAGCTGGCCCCAATCTGGTGCACACCGACGTGCTCCCGCGGTATGCTCTCGGCACCATGAGGACTAGCAAGCTCCGTTCGGTGCGCGATGTGTCGCGTCCAGCATGGAACATGCTCGGAGCGATACCCCCTGTACCTCCGGTTGGGCTCCTTACAGGTGAAAGTTTGGGTTCCTCGTGGCGACCAACTTGGCCGCACATTGCATATTGGGCACTTCCTTTGTGGATCGGTGTGTACGTGCAAACTACCCACGCCTGCGGAAGATGACGTTTCACGACACCGCTCCTGTAGGTATCGTGCCCACATCTCCAGGACCGGACGCCGACGCGCGTAACGTGGTTAATCTTCCAAAGGAGAAGCAGTCGAATAAGCTCCGCGTGGTGAAGAGTATTGAAATACCCGCGAGGAGTCAGGCCGAAGTCTGGGTGCAGACCTCTGCATCTGGCCTTTCATTCCTACAGGGGATTCCACACCTGACGACAAAGCAGCACCCCATGATGGCCCACGGTGTTATGGAAATAATACCGAACATTCCCTTCCGGATTGTGCTCGCCAACCTGTAGGAGTCGCCGTTACGGCACCAGAAAGAAATTTTTGTAGTACTGGCCGTATCCGCCCTTGCAGGACTGGCAGGAATGGCTCATCTTCCTCGTTCGGAAGACCTTGTGGACCCCGATGCAATCGTCACCACGGAGGCGGAAGCGACTTCCACGGCTCTATAGTATGAGGATCCTGCCCGGTGGCAGGAGAAGCTCCTAATTGGCGAGAATTTCGAAAGGTATTGCCATATAATAGTGGAGATGTTATCTACCTTTGGGGACATCTGGTCTAGTCGCCTGGGTCAGGTCAGCCTGGCCAAGCACAGGGTCTAGCTCACACCCAATGCGAAACCGGTACATCAACTCCGGAGAAACGCCGGACCCCATGCGCGTGATTTCGAACGCAATGAGGTCCACCGGATGCTGTAGAAGGATGTTATCGAGCCTTTCAATTCCGAATGTGCCTCCCTGATGGTGTTTGTAAAGAAGAGAAATGGCTCCTAAAGGTTCTGTATTGACTATAGACGACTCAACGAGGTGACGGTACGCGATTCGTACCAGATACCTTGCATGGATGAACGTATGGACTCCTTAGGCGACGCGTCCCTTTTCTCCACGCTGGATGCCAACAGCGGCTACTGGCAGATTGAGATGGACGACTTCCATAAGTATAAGACAACATTAACCCCACACTATGAGGTCTTCAGAATCCTAAGGATGCGGTTTGGATTGAAGAATGCAGCCGCTACGTTCCAACAGGCGGTGGGCATAATCCTGTCAAAAGTAATGTGGCTCTACCCTTTGGAGCATATTGATGATGTCAGCATATACCCCGGCATCCTGAAGGAGCACTTCATGCATGTGAAGCACGTCCTCCAATTCCTGAAGGATGCTGGACTCACCTTGAAGCTGGAGAAATGTTTCGTTTTCAAGTATTCGGTGGATTACCTGGGTCATGTTGGGCTCCCAGGCCTCCAACAGGTTTCCACAAAAACTCAGGAAGCTATCAAGGAAGCTCACCCTCCCACAAACCAGACGGAGCTCCACTGCTTCCTGGGTTTGTATAACGTTTTCCGGCGGTTTGTACCGAAATTCTCCCGTATAGTGTTTCCGTTAAGTCGCCTCTTGGAGAAAAACAAGCCGACGCAATTGGTTATTTTGCCGGACGAGAAATTTGAATCCTTTAATCCCCTTAAGGGGAGACTAATAGAACTACCGATCTTGGTACTTCCGAAGCGGTATGGCCGAATGGTGCTGGACACTGACGCCTGCAAATTCCAGTTTGGGTACACCCTCTTACAGGAACAACATGAAACTGGACTTCAATCCATCGGATACTGGAGTTGCAGCCTCACAACTACGGAACGGAATTATTCCACCTCGGAGCGCGAATGTTTCGCCATCGTGTGGGCGTTTTTGCTTTTCCGTCTATACCTGAAAGAAGCGCCTTTCACCTAGAGGACGGACCACGCATCACTTAATTGGATACTGTCTTTAACGGATGCTTACAGACGCTTGGAAAGGTGGAGGCTAGGCCTCCTGGAGTTCGATTTTGACATCATCCACCGTCCTGGCATAAAACAACAAGCAGCGGACGCGCTCTTGCGATTCTCCACCAAGGGCGAAGACAACAGCTTTTTGGAGGACAACATCCCATCCTGGTCATACAAGACGTTGACGGAAAAGAAAGATCCGACGGGGAATGTTTGGAATGCTGTGAACCTAGAGGGAGGTATAGTGGACTCTCTGAGGTGACGGCTCTCGTCGAGGAGGAGAAAGAAGTTCTCTCCATCACCGTTGCGGAGGTTTTGAAGGAACAGAGTACGGATGCGCAATGCAAGGAGTGCCTCACCACTTAGAGGAGGTTAACATCGTCATTCGATGTTGACAGGGATGGCGTGCATGTACGCCGCGCCCCCCTGGATGGAGCTCTCGAAAAGGTGGTCCCGACGAGACTTCGGGCTAGGGTGCTGTATCTCTCACACTATCATCGCCTTGTCGGGCACCCCGATGGATCGCAGATGTATTTCACCATGCGCAAGGAGTTCTATTGGCCTAAAATGGCTAATGAAACCTTCCAATCGGTGGCAGATTGCTATACATGCACCTCCGCTAGGGTTAATATACGGAAACACCAGACGCCCCCACTCTGGTCCCACCTTCAGGACGGTTGGAGTTTGTGGCCATGGACATCTTGAGTCCTCTCCCCAAGACGGAGCGGGGGCACCGATTCATCCTTGTGATCACGGATCATTTCTCGAAGATCCCGCGTGCCATCCCCCCCCCGGAGCACCACTGCAGCAGTGATTGCCGACGCCTTTCTGGAACATTGGGTTTATCCCCATAGAATACCATTGTACCTCCTCACGGATAGTGGCCCCCAGTTCGCGGCGAAGCTCTTCAGCGCCGTCTCCGGAATGCTGGGGATGAAAACGTTGTTTACAACAGCTTATCACCCCCAGACCAACGGACAGGCGAAAAGGTTTAACAAAACCATCGCCTCGTGGCTGAAGCACTACCTTGCGGACCACCAAAAAGATTGGGACGCATATGTGGGCCTCCTCACGTATGCATACAACCTGCAGGGGCACCGCTCCACGGGGACCACTCCTTTTGATCTGGTGCTCTCGTGCATCCCGCCAAGTGCCGGCCTCGCGGCACGCGCCAGGGCGCACCCGACTGATGGGCCAAAAAAGCCAACAGCGGCGCAAGCCAAACGCTCCATCCTAAGGCGATATAAGAACGCACTCTCCCTCGCGAAGGAGAAACTCAACGCCTCGCAGAGGAGATACAAACAGGACTTCGACCGAAAGGTTATGGAAGGCCCTCACCTGAAGGAAGGCGACGTGTTTTCCCTCGAAAAATCTTAGGAAAACTCCGATGAACCGCCGGACGTCCCGCGCAAGTTAGCGCCGACCACCTCAGAGCCCTACAAAGTCCTGGCTACTTATAGGGATACTGTCGCCATTGAGGTGAACGGGCGCAGAGATGTCGTCTCCCGTGATAGGGTGACGAGAGTCTCGCCGCTCAACCTAACAGGAATGCCCGCCACCCCACCTCAGAGAAAACTCGTGGGAACTCCTCATCCGACCACCTCAGCCTTGACGACACCACAGGATACTGGGAACCCCATCACCGTTTTCGGTGAATCATTACTGAAGGCTCCCCATGCTATCCTGGCCCCTGAAGGTGACATCCTCTATGCGGTGGACCATATCGTCTCCCATCGATAAACCCCTGCAGGAATACTGTACCACGTCCGATAGTATGGGTACATCTCGAAGGACGACACGGAAGAACCTCCGGAACACATCCCGGAGAACTTTCTCAGGCAACACCACGCCAATCTGGTGCGAAAATGTCTCTCCACATAGGCGCTTCTGTTTAGGAAAGGGGGATGGGGCCCCCAGACGTAGTTGTTTTTCGTCTCCCCAGTATATCATTAACCTTGAGTTATCGTTTTCGTCTCCAAGAGGCCGTTGCTTGCTTTTTGCATACTCCCAGGGCGGCATTTCGTGTCTTTGATCACGCGGGCATGGCCTTGTCATATTGGAACTACCATTCATGGAGCTTCGGCTCCAATTGAAGGATCTTTTATTCGACATGGGTCCATCACCTACAGGTCACCGACTAGCCTTGATTACTCCGCTTCGAGGCGCGCTTTTGCCGTGAGTGCTTTGCTATCGAAGAGCTCCGACAGGCTTTACTTGACAGCCGCCATCAAGGTTCGGCCTGCCCGGGCCTTGTGAAGCTCTACAACGCAAGCACGCGCTTCGCGCAGAGCTTCTACAGAAGAAGCCGGAGCAGAACGGCCCTTCACCAGGCACGCCTGCACCAACTCCTGGAAGGCAGCTTCCAGAGCCCCAGAGGAGACTCCGCCCGACGGTACATCCGAAGCGGCCACTTACGTTGACGGCGCAACGACCGCCACGGAATGAGCCGCGGACGGTAGACCAGCTGGGACTGGGACTCTCTGACGGGATTTAACAGGTTCCTCATTGGAGGTTGGCAAAGCCAAGGACGCAGTCGGGGACACCGGAGGTGACAGCGGTGCGGGAACTGGAACGCTCCGCAGGCGAGGCCGAAGAACAGGCGCAGGGACGCTCCACAATCGGAGTTGCACCACTGGGGCCGAAGGTACCGGGATGGGAACAGTATCTTCCTCTTCCATAGGGGACATGGTGGCTACCACTGCGGGAGCACTCGGCACTGCGGCGGGCCGCGGAGGTATCACCTCAGGAGGCGTACCCATATCCTGGGATGGAGCCAGTAACCGGCGGGGCGTATCATGCGCCAGGCTCTCCATCAAGGGGTCGTAGTCAGGTACCCGGAGCCGTGGCACCTGAGGAACTTGAGAAGGTGCCAGACGGGGAAAGGCAGGGTATGCTCGCCCATCCTCCGCTCTTTTAGGACTCTTCACAATGGGGTGGAACGTTTCTTCGCCGTAGTCGTACCAAAGGAAGCCCGGCGTGTCATTCCAAGCCACCTGGAGGCTATACTCCAACAGCGTCTCCGCCTGGAACTCACTCCATGTGGTGCCCTTAATAACGGTTTGGATGCAGAAGGACCGCAGGACCCGGAAAATGGACGGCGACAAGGGGAGCAAACATCCGGCGGTCAGCTGATACGAGGAGTCCTAGTAGAGGCGGCCGCCGCGGCATCGAGTATTGGAGGTTCCACCTTCGTCCGCTGCTTGAAGATGCACCATCAGGGTGCTGACTGCTAACTCCGTCGAGGCGACAAAAATGACAAATCGCCCTCGGGAGTCATGGGGATCCAGAACCTCGGAGGTGTGATACGGAACGTTCATGGGCGTCGCCACGCAGAGGTGCGGGGATACCCAGAGTTCCTTCCAAGAGTCGTTCACCTTGAAGTAGTAGTTTGTACGCTTCCCAGAAGGCATTTCATGGAGTTCCGTGTTATGTCAACCATACAAGTACCCGAAGGCGGTGCGTACTCGAGTCCCGTCCGCAAGGTGCGTTCCCCATCGATTTCGGTTGAGCCAAAAGAGGCGATCGTGTGGGGGATCGAAGGGCAACTCTGCGAGGGCAGAGCGTCCATCGGCAATGCTTCCGGGTCGCCCTGCTCGTTGGTGTGAGCTGTATTTATGAATGAGTACCTGGAGTTGCGCCTGAATTTCGCGTTCTTTGGCGCACCTCAAGTAAGGAGTATCACAGTGTCCCACCCTGGTTGGAGCGCTGTCACCGTGCGCCAGAGTGTGGAGCCAGTGAGCGCGATAGGCATCCACCCGGATCCGCTTCTGGTCGTTCCACGCCACCTTCGGTACGGCGCGGAATCGCATCGCCTGAAGGTATGGGCCGACGTGGTGAATGTAATCCTCCGCAGGGCACGGGAAGCTTACGCGCCTGTCGTGGAATGGGACAAAGACCCGCGTGGCGTGATGATCAAAATGCTCTCCTGGACGGAACTGTGCACCGATCGAGGTGTGGTACACCGCAGGATTCGAGGAAGATGTAGGCGCTGAAGTCGGAGAAGACATGCAAAAGGTGCAGGGAGCCGGAAAGATGGCGATAGGAAGCGTGGTAGCACCTAAGTAGAGAGATCTGACACCACTTTTGGGAACAAACCGTGATTATAAGCACCGCTGGGGGGGGGGGGAGCTGCGTCAAGCGGCCATCGTGGAATTCGAGGAGAAGCCGGGCAACCGGAATCAAGCGAGGTATGCAGCACCATAGCGAGGCGTACGTTCATATCCAGTGGAAGCCGACGAGGGGCGCAGACGAGAGGCCTGTATGACCTACACCTTCATGGGGATTGAATGAACGGACGCAATGAAGCGGGTGTTTCCAGAAGAAGAATCCTCGACGGAATCGGAGTGGCAAATGCCTCAAGGGGGTCGATGTCCACTCTAAACTGACCCACGCTCTTTCCACGGAAGTTGTGCGCCTGCCGCGCGCACGGCACGCTGGAGTGCCCGGAGACTCACACTGCCGACTGGCGTGGCAGCGCCAACAGGCTACGCCAAGAAGGAGGAGACGGAGCCGGGCTAAGGAGAAGCAGGGCCTTCAAAATGCGCAAGGGATAAAATAGGAGCCTGCGGCGGTACGCCGCGCAGGAGTATGGAAGTATTAAGGAACGCCTGAAGGAGAAAATGTGTCAATCGCCAGAGGCCACGCGTGCAATCACACCGATAGGAGCCACCCCGCGGATGAAGAAATTGGAAGATGCATCTCGAGCACGTGGTGCAATCTAGGAAAGGGTGTTTGTAGTACAGTGGCTCGTAAGGGAAAAATGGTGGTGTGGCCTTATGGTATCATATTCCTAAGAAGGGCTCGTATTTTATTAACTCAGCCACGTGGAGCATAATTTTACCCGCGTGCGCTACAGTATCCCTAAGGGACGGTAGAATTATTACTTATTTTGGTTAGTGTACGCAGGTAATTACTACAGTAGAAAGACCTTCCGAGGCGGGCTCCAGGCTTGATACTCAATCTGCCGGTTGAGCTACACCTCTGGGGAAGTAAAGACAAGCACCCTTGAGTCTTCATCTACTTTTCCGGTTGGAGTCTCTCGTCGATCCACCTCAGATTTCTAAGCCGCCGGTCACCAGGTCGCATCATTGCAGCGCCTGTAGGAGCATTGTCCACCCAGTGAACCTCCCCCTCTGCTTGGGTTTTGCAGATACCATTTTAAGAATTCCCCCGGCTCGCGACAGCGGATACCGGACACCACCTTTAGGAACACGCACCTTTGGAGTAAATAAAAAACTCCTAACGGACATTGTGCTCTTCTACCTCGAAAGGAGAACTGACAGTACCACATGAAGACCCATAGTTCTGTGTCGATATGTACAATATTCGGTCCAGTGACATCCAATACTTTTCAGAAGCTCCAAAGCCGTCAGGACCAAGAGCTTGATGCTGTTCACTTTCGAGTAATTGTAAATCAAGCAGCGATTCCAGCAGTTCTCGGGGACGGCTTGCATATGGCGCATTCTGAGCGGTGCTTTCCATTTTTCTCGCAGGTACCGGTGCAAAAGCCGCGTGGTACGGCGCAACCTGTAGTTTTGGCAACGGTTCTGATTCAACTACGAGATCCGTGTTTGACATGTTTGCTGGGGCTCGACGTTTCTCATTTTGCTCAAACAACGGAGGCCCTTGTCGTGGGGTATTTTCTGTTTCGTATATAGAACAAAATCGCACCATCTCCTTGCTTTCCATATTCAGGTCAAGCAAGGACCAGGTTTTCTTGTTCTTTTGCCGATACCGATGACAGAAGTTCCTTCCATGAGCCTGATCGAGAACTACATTCCGAGAAGGAATGTCTCTCGCTATCTCCGTCCAATTACCCCGCTCGTTTTTTTTGTGAGATAAGAAATAGTTAATGCTCTTCTTCAGTCTATTTGCCTCTGATCTGACGTTTTTGTAGAGGAAGCGCCGAAATGCTCTTTGTTATCTTGATAGACCTTGGAGCCAAGCCAAGCGGAGAAGATACTCGTGTGCAAATAGGCGGACATGAAAATGATAATCAATGCATGTTTGTGGCGCTTTGAGACGACACGGGAATAAACAATGGGTGAGACGGACACATCTGCACTCGCTTGCACGGATATCCGCCTCGGTTGAGCATCTCGCATAACCTTACACTCTTTTTAATGTGCAACCTGCCACCAAACACGGTGCAACAAGTTTTTTGCAGTTTGTTAATGTCATAAAGAATCAGACTGGTGTGCTGCTCGTCCGGACCGTGTTAGAACACTGGGTTAATGGTTGAGAACGTGAACGATGGTGACCAGCCGAGGAGAAGTCGGCAGGTCGACCAGGGTTTATATAGAGAATCAGAACTTCGAAAACGAGGCCAAAGTAAATGATTTCTACGGTACCCCTTTAGATGCACTAGCTATGAAACATCTCATTGCCAGCTATGCAAAGTCGAAACGAATGACGTTCACGGGACAGTTGTCCTTTGCAAGATGCTTCTAGAACATTCCGTCGTGGACACAATTCGGATGCTCACATTGACAACAAGAGTGCCGATAGGGTCTTGTAAGGCCTATGACTTCAAACATAGCATAATGACATGGATTGTCAAACGTGTTTGTAAAGCCTGTCTAGGGCAAATAACACATCGAATCAAATTGCAATGCCACGAGGAATGCATCTAGGCTACGTAAAACCACATAATATCAAGTCTATTACTCATGATTCATATAATAAAAGCATAAAATAATGTAAATCCTAACAGACCGGGACCTACAGAGCAAGAGGCCATATGATAATGCGCGGCTGGAAAGGAAAGAGGCAGTGATGCGAAGGTGAGAGGGGAGGAATACGGAGATCGCGATTGTTGATAGCTCGCCGGGATGAAACGTGACATTTGCGGTAAATTATCGTGTTGTAAGATGGTGGGAGACCACAACAAATCAGAAACATTTCGTACGTATTAAGCTCGGGAAACTGGTGGCACATTGGGGCCATCAGCCAAAGAGATTTTAAGTGAAGACAAAAGCGACGGTGCCACCGCTGTAGATGGAAAATGCTCAAAGGAAAGCCAGGAAGGATACTGAAACTATTGTGCCGATTGCAAGAAGCTCGACGGAGAGAAATTCATTTTTTGGGATGAAGAGAAACTGGCAGATGAGATACGAAGGCCGTTGTCTCAGGAAAAATTTTGGAGACAAAAAAGGGCTTCGGTCCGTGGCGGGGAGTGGATAAGGTCTTTGTCGTGGCAACAGCTTGCAAGACGAGTTCCGCTCTAGACAAGGCTTCCTATAGATGCACGGGTGAGTCGTTCTGCACTCGGGCGACTTGAGCGGATTTTGTTCGGCGACGGTGGAGTATGCGACGATAGGCGATTTACGAGTACTATCTTCAAGCGCGTGCGGCGCATGTCATGGGGCAGATACTTGTGAAAGACCTGTTACGGTAGTGCGTCGGATTCATTTTGTTTCAAATTTTGGTGTCAGATGCAGTGGGTCCTGTCAAAAGTGTCAGATCTGAATGGCTTGGGTGACCTGCTGAAGCGCGCCACCGATGGCGCATGGAGGTAGTCGTGTGATGGTGCCGTACGAATACAGGCGTATCGCGCGTGACCGGCGATGGCGCAGTCATGCATTTGCGGAATTTCAATCGCTCCCTTTGGATACTGTAGAGTATGTAAGCTCTGTCACACATGTTGGACACTTGTGTCTATCCGCCCGGATGAAATTTTGCCGAATGATTATTTTTTGGAGGTTCCGACCCTTTCATGGACGACATACAAATGGCGTTTTTGAGTCGTATGTGCGGTTTTGATACATTAACTCCCGATGAGCGCCGGACCCCATGTGCGCAATATTGAACGCGATGAGGTCCACCGGACGCTGAAGAAGGGCATTATGGAGCCTTCCAATTCCAAATTGGCCTCCCTGGTGGTGTTTTTCAAGAAGAAAGATAGCTCTTTAAGTTTCTGTATCGACTACAGACGCCTCAACGAGGTGACGGTACGCGATTCGTACCCGATACCCCGTATGGATGAGTGTATCGATTCCTTAGGCAATGCGTCCCTTTTCCCCACGCTGGATGCCAATAGCGGCTACTGGCATATTGAGATGGACGACTCGGATAAAGATAAGACAACGTTCACCTTGCACTGTGGGATCTTCAGATTCCTAAGGATGCTATTTGGATTAAAGAATGCACCCGATATATTCCAGAGAGCGGTGGACATTATCCTGCCAAAGATGAAAAGGCAGTACACCTTGGTGCATATCTATGACGTCATCATATAATCCCGCAGCGTGGAGGAGCACTTCGTTCATGTAAAACACGTGCTCCAACTCTTAAAGGATGCTGGCCTCACCTTGAAGCTGGAGAAATGTTTCTTTTTCAAATCGTCGGTGGACTACCTGGGGCACGTTGTGCTTCCGGGCCGCCTACAGGTTTCCAGGAAAACTCAGTACGCCATCATGGAAGCTCACCCTCCCACAAACCAGACGGAGCTCGGCTCCTTCTTTGGGTTGTGTAACGTCTTCCGGAGGTTTGTACCGAATTTCTCCCGTATAGTGGCTCCGTTAAATCGCCTCTTGGATAAGGACAATCCGACGCAATTGGCTATCTTAATGGACGAGGAGTTTGAAGACTTCGCCACCCTGAAGAGGAGACTGATAGAACCACCAATCTTGGTAATTCCGAAGCGGCACGGCCGAATGGTGCTGGACACTGACGCCTGTAAATACCAGGTCGGATGTGCCATCCTACAGGAGCAAGCGGAAGAGGGACTTCAACCCATCGGATATTGGAGTCGCAGCCTCACCCCTACGAAACGGAATTATTCCACCTCGGAGCGCGAATATCTTGCCATCGTGTAGGCGCTTTTGCTTTTACGCACATACCTGGAAGGCGCGCGCTTCACCTTGAGAATGGACCACGCACCATTGAAGTGGATACTGTCCTTGACAGATGCTTCTTGTCGCCTGGAAAGGTAGAGGTTACGCCTCCTGGAGTTCGAGTTTGACATCGTCCACCGCCCTGGCATTAAACGCCAGGCAGCGGACGCGCTCTCACGAATATCCACCGATGGGGAAGATAAAACACCTTTGGAGGACAACATCCCGTGTCTGGTCATCCAGAACGCCGACAGGAAAGAAGGATCCGATGGAGAAAGTTTGGAATGCTGTGAACCCGGAGGAAAGTACAGTGGACTCCCTGAGGTGATGGCTCTTGTTGAGGAGGAGAAAGAAGTTCTCTCCATTACCGTAGCGGAGTTTTTGAAGGAGCAAAGTACGGATGCGTACTGCAAGGAGTGCCTCGCCACTGTGGGGAGTTTGACATCTTCATTCGACGTCAGCCGAGATGGCGTGCTTGTACGCCGCGCCCACCTGGATGGAGCTCTCCAAAATGTAGTGCCGACGAAGCTACGGGAGAGACTGTTGTATCTCTTGCACTATTCTCGCCTCGCCGGGCACCCTGGTGGATCTCGGATGTATTGCACCATGCAGAGGGAGTTCTGTGGACCGAACATGGCTAATGACGCCTTCCAAACGGTGGCGGATTCATATTCCTGCGCCGCCGTTAGGGGGAGTATACGGAAACACCAGACGCCGCTCACGCTGTTCCCACCTTCAGGACCGTTAGAGTTTGTGGCCATGGACATCTTGGGTCCGCTCCCCAAGACGGAGCGAGGGCACCGATTGATCCCCGTTATCACGGACCGCTTTTCCAAGATCCCAGTGGAGGTCGGCAAAGCCAAGGACGGAGTCGGTGACACCTGAGGTGACAACGGTGTGGGAACTGGAACGCTCCGCAGGCGAGGCCGAAGAAGATGTGCAGGGATGCTCCGCAATCGGAGTTGCACCTGTGGGGCAGACGGTGCCGGGACGGGAGTAGTCCCGTCCTCTTCCATAGGAGACACGGCGGCTACCACTGTGAGAGCACTCGGCACTGCGGCGGGCCGCGGAGTTATCACCTCAGGAGGTGCGTCCATATCCTGGGACGGAGCTGGAAACCGACAGGGCCTGCTGGTCGCCAGGTTCTCCACCAAGAGTTCATAGTCGAGGATTCGTAACAGCAGCACCTGAGATGAGGGATTAAGCGCCACTTCAAAAGCGGCCCGTGGTTATACATCTGACAGGGGAGAAAGCCGCGTTGTGACGCTATCGTGCAATGCGCGAAGAAGACGGACGACTGAAGACAGGCGAGGTATGGAGCCCAATGGCGGGGCGCAAGTTTATATCTAGTAAAGGCCGAAGGGGGCGCGGACGAGAAGATTAGGAGACGATGCGCCTTCATGGAGACGCAATGAACGGAAGTGATGAATCGGGTGTTCCTCGAAGGAGAATCCTCGGAAGAATCGGAGCGTCAAATGCCTTGAGGGAGTCGTTGTCCGCTCTGGACTGGCCCATGCTCCGGTCATGGAGGTCGCGCGTCTGCACCGCGCACGAGACGCTGAAGTGCGTGGAAGCCCCCGCCACCAAAAGGCACAGCAGCCGCCACAGGTCACGCCGAAACGGAGGAGACGCCGCCGGGTTAAGGAGGAGTAGGGCCCACAAACACGGCAAGGGATGAAACGCGAGCTCGGGGCAACACGCCGCGCAGGAGTATGTAGAAGGGAAGGAACGCCTGAAGGAGAGAACGGGCAAACCGCCGGAGGCCGCACTTGCCTCAACACCGATAGGAGCCACCCCAGGAATCAAGAAAGCGGAAGATGCACCTCCAGGATGTGGTGCAATTTAGGAAAGGGGGTATGTAGTACAGTGGCTCCTATGGAAATAGGGTGGTTTGGCTTTAAGGTATAATATTCCTAAGGAGGGCTCGTATTTTATTAGCTGGGCCACGTGGTGCATAATCCCGCCCACGTGCGCTACAGTATCTTTCAGGAACGGTAGATTTATTATTTATTTTAGATAATTTATGCAGGTCATTAGTACAGTAGCGACACCTGCCGAGGCGCGCTCGCGGCTTGATACTTAATCTGACGGTTGAGCTCCACCTCTGGGGAAGTAAAGACAAGCACCCTTGAGTCTTTATCTACTTTTCCGGTTGGAGTCTCTTGTCGAGCAACGCAGGTTCCTAAGCCGCCGATCCCCAGGTCACATCATAGCAGCGACTGTAGGAGCATTGTCCGCCCAGCGAACCTCCCCGTCCGCTTGGTGTTTGCGGATACCCTTTAAGAATTCCCCCGGCTCGCGACAGCAGATACCGGAGACCACCTTTGGGAACACGTGCCTTTGGAGTCAACAAAAACTCCTAACGGACGTTGTGCTTTACTACCTCGAGAGGAGGGCTGACAGTACCACGTGCATGAACTTCTAATTTGTGTGGCAGCAACTGGACACCTCCAGTTACAACGGCATAGGTCGTTCGAGTTTAACAGTATAACATGGGTTTGAGTTGCATGCCATGACTCTTATGCAACATGCGGAGTTTGTTTGAGACGACAGGGCTCAATAAAATTGAATATAGAGCGATAGAGATTGTGAGCAACAAGGATAAAGTTGACTTGGGGGGAATGGCGACAGCAAATTGTGAAATTAGCAGATGAGCGCATGGAGCAGCAAGTGCAAGCGAAAGAACAGACCTGGCAATGACAGAAAAGGAATGCCACTCGAACGAGTAAACACCACTTGGAGCCGAGAAACGGCCAGAAATGGCGGAGCATTTTGTACTGTTCGAGTTATCTCAAGCTGCGTGTGCGCTTGAAAACTGCGCCTTGAATAATGGACGCCACATACAGTCGTCAAATAACTGTACGTATAAAAACACAGCTATAAATTTGGAAACATTTTAATTTTGTGCAGAGATCTAAATTATAACTAAGAACTGCGTGGCCAAAGATAAGAATGAAGATAAACAGATGCATATTTTACGCCTAGAACAATGGTAAGTGGGGAAGCATTAGATAGATGTGCAAAGATAGGACCTTTTTACGTCTTCTTTCTATAGCAGATCTTTCTTTGCTTCTCATCTATGGGTCTTGTTTCTCTGCAATACGCTGCAAAGGTTTTTAACATCTTGAAATACAGAAACTGTTGAAAAGAGAATGAAAGGCAGCAGTTTTCCACATAACTATTGTTGTGAAAATTCCGACGACGGTGACAAACCTAACAGCCCGATATATGATAAAATGTTTTTTCGAAATCGTTCCGAGACAAGTATGTCTATGAAAAAAGTCATATAAAGAATTTGATATTTTATTGAGAGAAATACAACCAACTGTATCTAGAAATATGAACAATGGAAGGGGAAGGCGTTTCATGTATTCAGAAGAAGATTGCATTTATGGCAATAAAAACAGTTAGAAATGGTTGAAACTTGAAAATTTCAGGTCATATGTTTTTAATGGAAGAAGTAAGCATTGAATGATTAATCGAAAACATTTGTCTGCCACAGAGTCTAAACTATACAACTATTTTGTGGAATTTAATGATGGAACATGAAATATGGAAAAAGTTTTAAAACAAAAGATTTGGTTTCAAATTTATCAGTACTGTTGTTACCGAACACATGTAAGTTTTCAACACTTATTTTGTGCTGCAAGAAGCATTGATAAAGGAAAAAGCTGTTTCGCTGGAAACACAGGATCTATAGATTGGACAGATGTTTAGATATTGGCAAATGCGTTAGCAAGCATAACGATGCCACATGTTGCAGGATAATGAGTGGCCAATGATCGTTTTCTGTTAAATATTAAATATCATAAAAAAGCTACGACGAAATGTCCAGATGAGGGTTTAAATATCAATTTAGATGCGAAGGAGAATCATGAATAAATTGATCGGACTGGAGTGTTCTAATGTGTGAAGTTAAATAATGAGCTGCAGAAATGTTAAGGACCATACGTCTTAAAAATAGACCACCAGTAAGATTTTTGAGTTTTAATGAATAGTTTAAAGACAAAAACATTTTTGCAGATCGCGAGGTAGTAAAAAACGTTTTCGTGAGGCATACAAAACTATTCAGTTTAATTGATTCTGAATACAGGTGGAGTGGAAATATTTATGATGAACGTTGTGTGTATTGTGTCTTTCTAACGAATGCACATACTATTTAGCACCAGTTAGAGCTTCTCCAATAACAGCCGCAAAACATCATGTATGATTTTTGGGCTCCCTGGCCATCCCCACCAGGGTGAAAAGAATAGATAATTGATAAAAAGGTTCTAATTTGCGAAGCAAATCCTTGGGATTTGCTTCCCAAATTGAGACCACTTCAACCAAGGGGCATCCTCGTGCGACGTTCTGATTAGGGAGAAGCTTGATAGCTTCGCTCTAAATCATCGAAACTCCGCGCATCCTGCAACATATACGACACCCGCATTGCGCTCCCCTGCCAACCGATTGACCTCGTCTACTGACAGAATACGCTCACAAGACTTTTTGCAATGGAGGGAAAGAAGCAGAGTACAAGAATTCCGAGCTTTAGCACTCAAGAAGACACAGCAGTTGCTAAAGCGTAAATCAAAACCTGCGCCACTGTCCGCCACTTTGCCCCATGCAAGTAATCGCAAGGTCGCAGTTACCTTTTGCTCGATACGAAAACCGAAAACTCCTGTACAGTCTGTGTGGTGTTGAAGGTAAGTACAGTGCCTTTGTACCGTCAGACAAAACATGTCAAATATTACGATACATATGGAGAGACGACGACAAAAATGGCGATTGCAGTAGACTGGTTCGGGCGCGAAGTAGTCGCTGTACAGACTGTGGGAGCCTTCATGTCTTTATCGGTCAATGTTTTGAGTTTTACCGCGCTGGGGGCCTTCATGATATTCTTTCTCAGTTACACTGTCTGAGCTTGTCAGCATGTCGCGCAAAAGCTCGTCAAGAGCGACTTCTATCTCGTCTTGGACAACGAGAGAAGTTATGGCGAAGAAGCACGGAAGGTGGCCTACCGCTGGAGAGGGTCACCGGCAGAGGTTCTGATAGAAACGTCAATTAAAAGAAAGCCAACCATGGCGCCCGGGGTCTGAAACGTTTCGGTTGTTGGCTCGTCTTCTGGCCTCCCAGTTGGAGATGCTCTTAAGAGCAGAATACAATAGATACAATAAAGTAATCGAATTGTTAATCGTTTATTCATTATTCAGCCTGAAAAAATTGAAAAATGCAAACTGGTAAAAAAGCAATATAGAAAAACGCGCCAGAAGCGTATGGGGGCGCATTTAAAAAGTATTATGGTTGAGGAAGAGAGTCTCGATCCAGATGTTTCGAACGGACTACTGTATGTACTAAGTAGTTGTGCAATACGTTCCTCACTTCGTAAATTACTATTCTTTTCTCAATCGTGTGATATTGATCTACTAATTAGATAGGGGCAAATGCCCATAATTCTGAGTACAAAATTTTATTTACGTAACTTCCTTATGTATATGCAGAAACTTAATATTTGTATGGAGTATGTAGTACAAGGGCCCTAAGAATGAAATCAGTAAAGTTTCTGTATGCGTATATTCACGCCGCTGCGGTAGGTTCATGGATTAATTACAATTGCACAAAATCTCCAGCAAAGTATTGCTTTTGCTTAGAACACTTCGAGAATACTTTTGGTAAGATCATCTTTTCCTGATGTGGGGTTTCCCGGGAGTTTGACATGATGGACACTTGATGCACTTCCATGGGCATCCAAAACGTTGATATCAATGTAGATGGTGCCGTTCAATGCTTTGAAAGACTTAAATAAACGTAATCTTTTTTTTATTTTGAACTATCGACTTAACTTCTCTCGTCAGTCAAAATGTACAGCTAGAACTGTTCTTGAACAGTTTTCTACGTCATGTTTACAATAAAGCATAGTTCTAATCCTTTTCAATCATAAAACATTAAAATGAAAACTCATGTTCTTCTCTAGATCCTCCTAGAAACTTCCTATCGTACTAGTTGTGTATTTTGTTCAAGAAGCATCTATCTGCTTGTACAACACCTCCTCTCGAGTATAAACTTCTTTAAGTCCCGGACATAGTAAAAACAGTTCGTGTTGGTTTTTTGTCAATGGTTTGGTGGGAACATCTGCAATCCTTTTTTCTGTATGGCATTATTGTAATCAAATATTAATTTTCTCAAAACAATCTTGAGCACAGAACCAAACTATTTCAAAATTTCTAGATTTTTCGTGTCCACCATTCATGTAATACAACTTCGTACACAAGTGCATGTCCATATGAACTGTAAATAGCACACTAAAATTTGAATTCAGTACTTTTGATTATTTTAGATGCCACTATTCTTCTCTCACAGAGCTATTTTGAACGACTAGTTTTGCATCCGTCATTGACAGAGCCATAGTTATTTGGTTTCGACTGCTACGCGATAAAAATTAATTCCAATAGAGTTCTGCATATCCGGTTATTAACTTTCTGTTGTTTGTAATACACCAACTTGAGTCACTATATATCTTCATATTTTTGTCCAACGTTTGACGGTAAACTTTAGAATACAGCAGTTTTCAGTTTTTCGCATATACAGTCTGTTTCAAAACCTTATCACGCTGGTGTCAAAGAAAATAACGGTGATATTGGTACTGTACGGCTACAAAATTGAGTTTCAAAATAAATTCAAGTCCAAAAACCGTTTCAAAAACATAACAACTTTATCAACTTTAAGTCTCTTTTGGCGACTCAGTAACTACTTTTCCAACCTTTTTGCTGAATAACGCTAATACAGCGTTAAAGCATTGAATCGATGTAGCCATTAACTGTCAAAACTGAATTATTTTCCCAGCAATTCTTAACACAGTTTTTCAAATAAACAACTGTGCTACATTGCCTGCCATGGTCATAAAACATTCTTAAGAATAGACCCCATGCATTTTCAATGGGGTTCAAGTCCGGTGAGCGCGCTGGCCATTCCATGACATGAATGCATGCTTTTCGTGTCCAGTCTGACACCAATTTAGATTTGTGTACCGGGGCATTATCATGTTGAAAAACAAAATTTTCTACATGTACACAATATCTAAAAAATAGCATGTACTGTGGTATAACCAAAGCGGCTAAAAACCAAAAGGGTGTTCGTGTGGACGCGTGGCTAGGGAGCGCGCGGTGGGCTCAACCTAGAAGGTGGGAAGAGGAAACCTGAGAGGTACGCGGTAGCACAACCACTGGGGGTGCGAGATAGCGGGCGCGCGGAATGCACCTATATTGGTAGTGATAGAATGCAACGCACGGGCGCTAGTAGAACCGCAAGGTAATGGA
>JAHNZQ020000010.1:1570751-1588541 GCA_019155205.2 Gracilaria vermiculophylla | reverse complement strand
CGGTACACACTTCTAACTACATGAAAGATTGGTTCTCTGAGCTTGGCATGAATGTCATGCAGTGGCCAGCGCGATCGCCGGATTTAAACCCTATTGAAAACGTCTGGGGTTTACTGGCAAGGATGGTCTATGGCCATGGCAGGCAGTTTAATACAGTTTTTGATTTAAAAACTTGTATTGAAAATTGCTGGAAAACTATCAATAGTTCAACTATCGATTCTTACATAGATTCAATGCCAAAGCGTTGCATTAGTGTAATCCAGCAAAAAGGTGCAAAAATCAATTATTGAAAAAGAGATAATGACCAATTGAAGTAAAGTGTCCTATCATTTTGAAACGATTTTTGAACTTATCATTTTTCAAAAACTGGTTTGCATAGGCCTACAGTACTAAAATTGATGATTTGCATCAAAATGCCAGGTGTCCTATACTTTTGAAACAGACTTTACTTACTATAGTAATGAGACCTGCCAAGGTGGGGTCCCGGCGTTATACTTCATCTGCCGGTCGAGCTCCACCTCCGGGGAAGAAAAGGAAGCACCTTTTGGGTCTACGTTTATTTTTTTTGTCGAAGACTCTCGCCGAGCATCCTAAGGTTTCAAAGCCGCCGATCCCCAGCCCGCCCCGTAGCAGCACCTGTACGAGCATTGGCCGCCCAATGAACCTCCCTCTCCACTTATTGTTTGCGGAACCGTTCTCAGGGCACCCCGGACTCGTGAAAGCGAGTGCCGGAGACCACCTTTTTGGAACTCGCGTCTTTGGAGTCAACAAAAGCCCTCAACGGGCGTTGTACGCTACTACCTCGAAAGGAGAACTGACGGTACAACAACTGGTCTCCCGATTTACAAGATCAATTTCTTAAAGGACTCGTAAAAGCCACTCCAGAACACCGTGTTTTGTTTGCAACAATCGGAACTCAACAGTGGAATTCTTCGTTAAGAAGATTCGGAAGTGCAAAGAATTCAGCCCCTATCTACCCCTATATGGCCCACTCAGAACCCCAATGGAACCCCCCCTACAGAACGCTCAATCAACCATCTCTTTCAATGGGCGCTGCACGCGCAGTGCTCCCCAGGAGATGGCCTTGAGATTAGAGGACCCTGAAAGTCTTCTTCGGAATCCTGGCTCCTTTGTGGAGAGTTTCAGGAATCGCCTTAGGAGAGTGAACGATCGGAGGCAAGCGGAATCCTCTGCATCACTTCTGAAGAACGTCGACGTGGAGGTTGACGAATCACACATGGCATCGCAGCCGCCACTTCAGCAGCTGCAGGGACGGGAACACCCGGAGGCCAACTCCCTCCTGAAGTCCCTGGCCCCGCGCCTTCTGGAATGGCTCTCACTGGAACTGGTCCGAAGAGTTCGTGCAGGAGTCAAGGCGCATTTCGATGCGCGCCGCTACGTCTAAATGAAGGAAATCGCATCGAAGAGTGCTCACTATGCTGCATGTGCCTTGTTGGACGCGGACCCATTCTTCGAAGTGATATACGATGTTATCAGTGCGGAGGCTCGTTCCCAAACCATGCAGCTGCCCCCCGCAGCGGCGCTTGAAAGTCATTCTTCAGTACAGGAGAGGTTCCCTCCATTAACACCTAAGAAGACCCCGGGCAAAGAAAGACAGGATACTGCCACACCCTAAGCCCGAGAAAGAAAGGGTACTGCAGTTAGGAATCGGAAACGCCTCAAGAATATTGCTTTGCACCGTCTGGATCTAGCACTCTACGGAGAAGTACAGGATACCGGCCGCGAAGGTATTCACCCAAGTAGAAGAGGACAGGATACTCCTCGGGTGGATCGCGATAACGGGGGTATTGTCAGTTACCCAGCCCACCGAAGAGAAAGACGCCGAAGAAAACAGAGGTAGAAAAGTAGAAAGCGAGACACCGATTCGGATGAAAGCTCAGACTCTGAATCCGTAACCAGCTCCAGTTGGTAGGACAGTATACCTCTCAAAGAGAATAGGGGAAGGGTCAGTAACGTCGCCCTGCTTAACGACCTCTTCACAAAAGTAGGAGATTATGACACGTAAAATTTGGGTGATCGTTCCACTCTTTATCACTCGTCGGTCGCTAAACGACTCACGAAGATCCAGCGCCGGATGGATACCCAGATGAAAAAGCACTCCTTCTCAGGTGAGGACCCCATCTCGGTGTTGACGTTTCTCACACGCTTACGTTCACCCTGTAATATCAATGGTGTCCATGAAGGTGCCGCCGTCTGGTGCCTTCAATTCTACCTAAAAGGTCAAGCGCACTCGCTGGTGCAGCCGCGCCTCACGAGGGAGAGCACCATTGTTGTTTTTTTAGAACGGATATTTGGATGACGTAACCACAGTGGGTGAAGTTACTCCTTTAAAAGTACGCAAAGAACGAGGCGACAGCCGATGCTAACGCTGAAGTCTCCTCCCATAGGCAAAATACGTGAATGACCGAAATGAAGTTCTCGCAAGAGCTGTGGAAGAAGGCCCTATAGTGTGGGAACGTGTACTCCGAACAGCAGTTGAGGTCGTTAATTATCAAGGGACACTTTTCCTCGATCCGCACCAGGGTGCGTAATCACTTCACAACGCACCCATAGATCACCTATACGGAGCTAGAACGTTTTGCGGATTCCTACGGGGATCCACACCATGTCACCTGCCGCAGCCACGCTCCACTTTCGGACAAACCGACGGCCTTAAGGAACCGTCCGGCATCCGTTCTCATTTTGGACACCAGCACCTTCGATGAGGTCGAGGAGCTCACGCTTGTGGGAGAGCAAGAGGTCCCTGCTCTCACACACGCTTCATTCAGGAAGCACCACATAGGACGAGTACACCCTTGTCCCTTACCTTCTACGCCTCGGCAGTACCTTACAGGAGTGTTTAATTCGCAAACTCTCGGGGCTATTTACCGCCTTGCAGGATTTGCCTGTCTCGAGATCCAGTACACTATTCTACTCTGAGCACGGCAATTAGGGCCGCAATCCAGCTGGAACGGGAGAAGAACTTCCAGGATCTGAAGGACACACCAACAGAGAACGGAGATAGTCGAACGGTGCATAACGATATCCGTTCCCTTCAAAGAAACTATGGTTACCGCATTCCCATAGGAGGACAGCCTATCCCTCTCGTACGTGCACCGCCAGTAAACGGGCCAGTACCCAACCAGTTGCACCTCAGGGGAACACGGTGCATCCCAATGCACAACCGCTGCAGCCGTCCCATACTAGAGCTCAGCTTCCCTTCAATCCGATAAACCCTCAGGGTCACGTATAGAGGCTTCGCGTGGCTCCTTACCGTCGAGCCATGGCCCCACGGAGGTCGCATTTAGGTAAGGGGGAGAAGCCGTCAGCAGAGTCAACGTAAAATCAACGGGCCCCCTAATCCTTTTGGACCCATTCAGCGCCTTTCAGGAATCTGTTTGCACGCTTCGCTGTCAGAATTACGAAGTCTTTGCCTCTATAGGATGTTCTTCGCTCGCCTCCATAACGGTGCGCGCTATCTGCGACACCGGAGATGGCCCCAATTTGGTTCAAGCCCATGTGCTCCCGCGGTCTGCTCTTTGCTCCTTGAGGACTGGCAAGCTCCGTACGGTGCGCGATGTATCGCGTCGATATTTGGAAATACTCAGAGCATTACCTTTGTATATCCGGATGGGCTCCTTACAGGTGAAAGTGTGGTTCTTTGTGGCGCCCAATTTGGCAGCAAAATTCATGATGGGCGTTTTCTATAGGGATCGGGTGTAGGTGCAATCTACCCACGCCTGCGGAAGATGACGTTTCAAGACGTCGCCACTGTAGGTACCGTGTGCGTATCTATGTGATCGGTCGCCAACGAGCGTTACGTAGGTAATCTTTCAAAAGAGACGCAGTCGAACAAGCGCTGGGTGGTAAATATTATTAAAATGTCCGCGAGGAGTCAGGCCGACATTCGACTGCAGACCTCTTCATTTAGCCTTTCATTTCTACAGGAGATCACACATCTGATGACGACGCAGCACTCCATGATGGCGAACGGCGTTATGGAAGTAGTGCCGAATATTCCCTTCAGGGTCGCGCTTGCCTACCTGTAACAGTTACAGTTACGGCTCCAGAGAGGAACTATTGTCGGATTGGCACTGTTAGCCCCTGCAGGACTGGCTCATCTTCCTCTTACTGAGGGCCGGAATGAACACGATGCAAATAACACCATGGAGGCTGAAGCATCACCAACGACTCCAGAGGGAGAGAAGCCTGCCACCTGGCAGGAGAACCTCGAAATTGGCGAAGATTTTAAAGAGTATCGCCATAGGATGGTGAAGATGCTGTCCACCTCTGAAGATATTTGGTCTGGTCGGCTTGGTCAGTTAAGCTTGGCCAAGCACCGGATCCAGCGCACACCTGATGCAAAATTGGTACACCATCTCGAGAGGAGGGCCAGACCCCATGCGCACGATTTCGAACGCGATGCGGTCTACCGGATGCTAGACAAGGGCGTTATCGAGCACTTCAATTACGAGTGGGACTCCCCAGTGGTGTTTGTGAAGAAGAAATATGGCTATTTGAGGTTCTGTATTGATTATAGACGGCTCAAAGAGGTGACGGTACGCGATTCGTACCCGATACCCCGTATGGATGAATGCATTGAAGTTTTAGGTAATGCGTCCATTTTCTCTACGCTGGATGCCAACAGTGACTAATGACCAACTGAGATGGATGAATCCGGTAAGTACAAGACATCGTTCACCTCGCACTGTGGAATTTTCAGATTCCGAAGGTTTCCATATGGATTGAAGGATACACCCGCTGCGTTCCAACAAGTGGTGGACATAATCCTGTCAAAGGTTAAATGCCAGTACGCCCTGGTGAACATGAACGATGTGATTATATACTCTCATAGCGTGGAGGAGCACTTTATGCATGTGAGACACATGCTTCAATTCCTGAAGGATGCTAGACTCCCTTGAAGCTGGAGAAGTGTTTCTGTTTATATTCCTCGGTGGATTACTTGGGGAAAGTTGTGCTTGCGGGCCGCCTACAGGTTTCCACAAAAAGTCAGAACGCTATCAAAGAAGCTCACTTTCCTACAAACCAGATGGAGCTATGCTGCTTCCTAGGATTGTGGTATGTCTTTCGTAGTTTTATCCCGAACGTCTCTCGTACTGGGGCGCCGTTGAATCGACTCTTGGAGAAATAAAAGCCGACGCAATTTCCCATCCTAACAGACGAAGAGTTTAAAGCCTTTAACACCTTGAAGAGGAGACTAGTAGAGCCACCGATATTGGTGTTCCCGAAGCAGCACGGCCGAAGTGTACTGGACACTAACGCCTGTACGTACCAGATCGGATGTGTCATCGTACAGGAACATCCTGAAGGGCGACTACACCTATATTATACTGAAGTCGCAGACTTTCTCCTTCGAAATGGAACTATTCCACCTCGCAGCGCGAATGTCTCGCCATCGTATGCGCGGGGTTTTTTTTATGCCAGTACCTGGAAGGCGTGCGTTTCACATTTTCGACGGACCACGCTGCATTTAAGTGGATATTGTCCTTGACGGATGCTTTCGGTTGCCTGGAAAGGTAGGAAATACGCCTCCTGGATTTCGAATTTTACATCGTCCACCGTACCGGCATAAAACATAATGCAGCGGACGTGCTATGGCGAATTTACACCGAGAAAGAAGGGAAAACATCTTTGGAGGACACACTTTCGTGTCTGGTCATCCAAGATGCCGGCTGGAAGGAAGGATGCGATGGATAATTCTTGGAATTTTGTGAACCTGGAGGCACGTATAGTGGGCTTTCTGAGGTAAGGGCCCTTGTTGAGGAGGAGAAAGAAGTTTTCCCCATCACCATAGTGCAGTCTCTGAAAGGATAGAGTATGGATGCGTGCTGCAAGGAGTGCTTCGCCACTGTGGGGAGTATATCATCTTCATTCGATGTCGACCGAGACGGTGTGCTGGTTTGCCGTGCTTTTATGAACGGGGCTCTCCCAAAAAGTGGTCCCGACGAGCCTTTGGGCGAGGATGCTGTATCTCTGACACTCTACCTGCTTCACCAGGCCCTTCGGTGAATCGCGCATGTATTTCAGCATGAGGAGGGAGTTCCATTGGTTGAACATGGCTAATGATGACTTCCAAACGGTGGCGGACTGCTCCTCGTGCGCCGCCGCGTAGGAGAATATCCGTAGACTTCGGACGCTTCTCACTCTGTTCTAACCTCCAGGATCTTTAGAGTTCGTTGCCATGGACATTTTGGGCCCCCTCCCCATGACAGAGTGAGACTACCGGTTCATCATCGTGATCACCGATCGGTTCTCGAAGATCATGCGCGCCATTCCCCTCCGCAGCACCACTTCAGCAGTGACTACCTACACTTTTCTGGAGCACTGGGCTTACCTATACGGGATAATCTTGTATCTCCTTACGAACAACGGATCTCAGTTCGTGGCGAAGCTATGCAGCCTTATATCCGTAATGCTGGGGATGTAGCAGTTGTTTACGACGTCCTATCACCCTCAGACCAACGGACAAACGAAGAGGTTTAACAAGACCGTCGCCTCAAGGCTATAGCAATACGTCATGGACTACCAGAAGGATTGGGACGCATATTTAGGTCCGCTCACGTATGCATACAACCTGCAGGTGTACCACTCCACAGAGACCGCTCCTTTCAATCTAGTGCTCTTGCGCATACCGCCTAATGCAGTCATTTTGGAACGCGGCATGGCGAACCCGGCGGATGTGCTACAGATATCCACAGCGGCGCAAGCAAAACGCTCTATCTTTAGGAGATATGCGGAAACAAATGACAGACTTGAAGCCTCGCAGAGGAGATGTATACAGGATTTCGACTGGGAGGTGAAAGAAAGCCCTCAGCTGAACAAAGGTGACGAGGTTTTCCACGGCAAACATGGAGAGATATCTGATGAACCGCCAGAAGTCAGGGGCAGGTTAGAGCCGAACACCCCAGGGCCTTACAAAATCTGGGACACCTGTAAGGACGCTGTCGCCATTGAGGTCAACGGTCTTCCAGACGTTGTCTCACAGAATAAGATGACGAACGTCCCGATGCCCAGCCCTCCAGGAATGCCCGCCACCTTCCCTCACGGACCACGCGCGAAACGTCCTTATCCAAACACCTCAGGGGCGACGACACCACTTTATACTGCAACCTCATCACACCTTTCGGTGAACCATTGATGGAATCTCCGGACGCCACTAAGGACCCCTCAAGGTGATGTACTCTACGCAGTAGACCACGTCGTCTCTCACTGACACACCCCTGCAAGAATACTGTACCGCGTCCGCTGGTACGGATACACCTCAAAAAGACGACACGGAATATCCTCGAGAACACATCCCAAAAACGTTTATCAGAAGATACAACGCCAATCTGGTGCTAAAACGCCTCTCCGCATAGGCGTTTCCGCTTAGGAAAGGGTGACAAGGCCCCTTAACAGAGTAGTTTTTCGTCTCCGCTATCAATGCCCCACCTGGAGTTATCGTTTTCGTCTCCAGGGCGCCGGTTTCCGCATTTTGAACGCTCTCGCGGCGGATCTTCGTGTCGCTGAGCGCCCGGGCACGGCCCACTTTTATTGCAACTTATGTTCACGGAGCTTTCGTTTAAACTAAAGGATCTTCTATTCGGCCACTATCGGAGACCAATTCCCCCCGCCGGAGTTTCTTTCGCGTACAGGTCAACGAGCCACGTCGCATACTCCGCTTTGAGGCGGGCTTTGGCCGTGAGCGCTCGGCTCTCAAAAAACATTGCCAAGCCCTGTTTGATGGCCACCATCGAGACTCGGTCCGCACGGGCCCTATGGAGTTCTAGGAAACAGGTGCAAGTCTCATGCAGAGCCTCTACAGCAGAAGCAAGAGCGAGACGACCCGTCAACAGGTACGCCTGCACGAACTCCTGGAAGGCAGCATCCAGAGCTTTAGAGAACGATCCGCCCGAGGGTCCGCCAGAGGCGTCAACCTCCGTCGACGGAACAACCACCGCCACGGAAGGAGTCGCAGACTGCAGACCGTCTGGGACAGTAGGGTCCCGCGGGGATTCTGCAGGTACCTCCGCGAAAATCGGAAATGCCAAGGATGGAGTAGGCGACACCGGGGGCGACGGTGGTACGGGAACCGAGGCGCTCCTCAGCCGAGGCTGAACGACCGGTGTAGAGACGCTCCGCAGTTGAGGTTGCACCACCGCGGCCGACGCAGCCGTAACAGGAGTTATCTCGTTCTCTTCCGTACGAGACACGGCAGCAACCACTGCGGGAGGACCCGGCACCGATGCTGTAGGCTGCGTCCTGACCTCAAGAGCCGCAGCCACGTCCTGCGACGGAGCCGGTAACGAAAGAGGCGTGTGAGTTGCCAGACTCTCCACCACAGGATCGTAGACGAGGACACGGAGCCGTGGCTCCCGAGGAAGCGGAGTGGGCGAAAGACTGGGAAAGCCCGGGTAGGCTCGCCCTTCATCGTCTCCATCGGGGCTCCTTGCAATGGGGTGGAACTTGTCTTTGCCATAGTCATACCAAAGGAAGCCCGGCGTATCGTTCTTCGCCACCTGCAGGTTGTAATACAGCAGCGTCTCCTCTTCGGATTCAATCCACGCGGTGCCCTTGACCAGGTTCTAAATTCCGAAAGAGCACAGGACCTGGATAATCGACGCCGATAAGGAAAGCAAACGTCCGGGTTTTGGCTGATACGAAGATTCTCAGTAGAGGCGACCGTCGTGGCAGCGATTATAGGATGTGACACCTTCGACTGCGGCTTGAATATAAGCCATTAGGGTACCGACCACGAACTCCGTCGAGGCAATTAACACGTCAAAACGCCCTAACGAGTCATGGAGACGCCGAACCTCCGAGGTGTGATACACGAAGGTGACGGGCGTTGCCACAGAGAGGTGCGCGCATACCCAATGTTCTCTCCACGAGTCATTCACCTTAAGGTCGTACTTCGTACGTTGCCCGGTAGACATGTTATGGAACTCCGTGTTGCAAACCGTAGAAGTATCCAAAGGCGTTCCGCACTCGGATCTCATCCACAAGGTGCGTCCCTCATCGGTAGCGGTTGAGCCAATAGAGGTTATCGTAAAGAGGATCGAAGGGCGACACCACAAGAGCAGAGCGTTCATTGGCGATGGTTCCGGACCGCCCTGATCGCTGGTGTGCTTTTTTCCTGTGGGATAGTACTTGGAGCCAAGTTTGGATCTCAAGCTCTTCGGCACACCTGTGACAAGAAGCGTGGCAGTGCCCAACCATGGGCGGAGCATTATAACCGTGCATCGGAGTGTGGAGCCAGTGAGCGCGAAAAGCGTCCACCCGGTTCCGCTGCTGGTCATTCCATGCAACCTCCGGTACGGGGCGGAATCTCATTGCCTGAATATACTGTCCGAAATGGTGGATGTAGTCCTCTACGCGGCACTGGAGACTAACACGTCTGTCATGCAAAGGCACAAATACCCGCGTGGCACTATGGTCGAAGTGTTCCTCTCGGCAGAATGGCGAACCAGCAGAGGTGTGATACACCTCAGGATCGGAGGGAGACGTAAGCGCCTGGCCTGTAGAAAGCATTCCAAAGGTGTAAATAGCAGGAAGGATTGTGACCGAATGGGTCGTAGCACC
Source organism: Gracilaria vermiculophylla (assembly GCA_019155205.2). Taxonomy (NCBI): domain Eukaryota; phylum Rhodophyta; class Florideophyceae; order Gracilariales; family Gracilariaceae; genus Gracilaria; species Gracilaria vermiculophylla. Next base: position 1,578,959 of record JAHNZQ020000010.1, on the reverse strand, counting down.
TAAAGAGAATGACCTGACGCCACTTGGGGAGCCACCCGTGGTTATACGCCCGACTGGGGAGAAAGCCGCGTCGAGACGCCATCGTGGAATGCGCGGAGAGGGCGGACGACGGGATGAAGGCGAGGTATGGAGCACCATGGCAAGGAGCGCCTTCATAGAAGACGGAGGACGATGGCGGGGCAGAAGCGAAAAATATAAGTGTATTGTCTCCAGTGAGAATGAACGAGCTGATGCCACAGCACGGGCGTTTCCGAAAAAGGGATCCAAGATGAAATCGGGATACCGGGAGCTCTAGCGCCAGCAATCTGCTCCAAAAAAGAGTGATGAGGATAAGTCGAGATGAGATAAAGGCCCGAAACCGCCTCAACGGAGTTGCGCGAGCCCACGGTTGGTACGCAGCGCGGGAAAAGAGAAGTACGGAAAAACGACTGAGGGAGAGGATTTTTCACATCGTTGAAGGCCGCTCTGAGATTAGCACCGATAAATGCCGCTTACGGACCGAAAAATGGAAAGATGCACCTCGAGCATGTAATGCACTTCAGAAAAGGGGGTATACAGTACAGTAGATCCGAAGGTTAAATGGTGGTGTGGCTTTACGGCGGGATATTACTTAGGAGGGCTCGTCCTTTAATAACTGAACCACGTGGTGCATAATTCGGCCCACATGCGCTACAGTACACCTTAGGAACGGAAGGATTTACATTTATTTTAGTTAATATGTGCTGGTAATCACTACAGTAGTGAGACCTGTCGAGACGGGCCCCCGGCGTTATACTTCTTCTGCCGGTCGAGCACCACCTCTGGGGAAGTAAGGCTAGCACCCTTGAGTCTACGTCTAGTTTTCTGGTCGGAGATTCTTGTTAAAAACTCTTAGGTTTCTAAGCCACCGATCCTGAAGTCACCTCCAAACAGTGCATGTACGAGCATTGTCCGCCCAGTGAACCCCCTTCTCCACTTGATGTTTGCAATCCCCTTTTCAGGATTCCACCGGCTCGTGACAGCGATTACTGGAGACCACCACTGGGAACTCGTGCCTTTGGAGTCAGCAAAAACTTCTAACGGACGTTGTGCGCTACTACCTCGAAAGGAGAACTGACGGTACTACACGAAACGTCCTCTCCTTAGGACTACACTGTAGGGGTCTCTTATAGAGACAGCGGGAAGTAAACTGTTGTGTCAGTGGCGTCAGTCTAACGAGATACAACTAAGGGAACGGTCGCTAGGTAATCTCTAGGAAATCTTATGCCTCTAAAACGTGTTCCAAGGAGAGATTGGCTGGGATTCACGGGGAGTCCGAGTAGTTCTTTTACAGCATGACTGATTCGGAGTGTATTTGTAGACGTGCGTATCTCAATGACGTACGGTATACGTCCATTGTTTATCGCTCTGCTCGGTAATGTCACTGACGTAGACCGTAGCTTTGAAATGCAAACTTTTCTGAAGCACAACAATAAACATGAACGACTTCATTTGGAAGCTTTCCAAAGAGAAAAGAGAGAGTTGTTGAAGAATCAAAAAGTAGTTATCGGTCATGTCATGAGTTTGAAAGGCAATACGTTGGGCATTAGGTGATGCAAAGATTTCCGATTTTTCTATTGAAGATCCATTTTCGCCCCCAAAATTGCTTCTTGAAAGGATTAGGATACGATTGGTATACAAATATCTACAAAATGATGTTTTGAAGATCTACTTCTTCATATTTAAAGATTTGCAGTGTAGCATCGCAAACAAGTCATCTAAATTCCACTTGCACAAACGCAAAACGTTTCTGTGAAGTAAACGCGAGTTCACAAGTGTACACCAAACTTTTGAATAGTAACAGGAGAAAAATTACTCTTTTAGGACACTCTTTTCTCCTTTCTATTCATCTTTGACAACGCCATACACCCTCTGTTCAGCACAAAAATGGCTTCCATCGATTTTCCGAGCGGTCTTCATGAGTGGATAGGAACCAGACACTAAATTAGATTCTTTTCTTCAGTACAATATTTTATCACACCAGTCAAACCTTTTTTGCTTGTGATTGTTTTTAGGAAATAGAATGTTTCTTTCCTTTTTTAGAACTTGCATATACAGTGCGTTTCAAAAACATATTACCTCTCAGAAGTGCGCCAAAAATGTACTGTAGACTAAATTTGCACGTAGTATATGTAGAATCGTTTAAAAAAGATATGTACACCGCCTTCTTTCTTGTAAAAATGGCTCAAGGCCCGCCACTTTCCAAGCAAGAAAAGCTTCAAATCGTTACGTTAAACGCCGAAAAACATTCTAACAGTGCTATCGCTATAAAATTAAAGCGTTCTAGGTTTACAATTGCTACTTTTCTCAAAACCCCGACTCTACATGGCTTAAAACGATCTCCGGGACGCCCGAAGAAGCTCAGTCTAGCAGATAAGAGAGGAAGTAAAAGAGAATTGTGCAAAGGGAAAGTATCATGCAAAAAATGGAATTAATCTCAATCTCAACGTTTCTAAATCTACTTTATAGAGGCAAATAAAAAGCACAAATTTATTTCAATATAAAAAAATGAAAAAAGCTTTCTTTTTCCACGACCATCACAAGCAGAAGAGGGTTGACTGGTGTGTTGAAAAAGCGTACTAGAAAGAAGAATGAGAAAATGTTGTTTTTACTGAAAAAAAGTTCAATTTGGACGGACCAGATTGCTACAAATTTTATTGGCACGATCTTGTTGAGGAACGTCATGAGTTTTATACCAGGCATTGAAGTGGAGGCTCTGTAATGCTTTGCGCAGGCATTTCTAAAAAAGGTCAAACGGAAATTGCCTTCATTGAAACAAACATGAATGCATGAAAATATCAAGAAGTTCTATACAATTACGTACTACCGTTTGATTTATGTTTTCATGAAGAAAATTTCATTTTCCAACAGGATAATACGCCTGTACACATTTCATCTTAAATAAAAAAATGGCTACAGGAGTCTGAAGTATCTGTTTTCGAGTGGCCGGCGCGCTCACAAGATTTGAACCCAGTTGAAAAAGTTTGGAGACTGCTGGCGAGGATGGTTTATGCGCATGGAAGTCAATTTCAGACAGTTTTTGAACTCAAACACTGTATTAAGAATTGCTGGAAATTTATAACAGTCTTAACTGATGAAACGTACATCAATTCGATGCCGAAACGTTGCATTAGCGTAATACAGTAAAAACAATGCAAAATAAACTATTGAGCGTAGAGCAATAAAGATTTATTATTGTTGATCAAAATTTTTTGAAACGATTTTTTGACTTTACTTTTTTCTGAAACCAATTTTTGTAGGCGTACAGTATACATTTGGTAGTTTTTTGATATTTCACAGCATTTTGTATGTTTTTGAAACAGTCTGTATATGTGTGGTTTATTTAGTTTTATATTTAATTTTTAAACCTTGCGATTGATGTGGTACTGTCAGCCCTCCTTTCGAGGTAGTAAAGCACAACATCCGTTAGTAGTTTTTATTGACTCCAAAGGCGCGTATTCCTAAAGGTGGTCTCCGGTATCCGCTGTTGCGAGCCGGAGGAATTCTAAAAGGAATCCGCAAAACCCAAGCGGAGGGGGAGGTTCACTGGGCGGACAATCCTCCTACAGGCTCTGCTATGATGCGACCTGGGGATCGGCGGCTTAGAAACCTGCGTGAATACACAAGAGACTCCAACCAGAAAATGTAGAAGAAGACTCAAGGGTGCTTGTCTTCACTTCCTTAGAGATGAAGCTCAACCGGCAGCTTAAATATCAAGCCGGGAGCCCGCCTCGGCAGGTCGCACTACTGTGCTAATTACCTGCATAAAATATCTAAAATAAATAATAAGTTTTACCGTACCTTAAGGATACTGTAGCGCACGCGGGCGAGATCATGCACCACGTGGTCCAGCTAATAAATTACGAACCCTCTTTAGGAATATTATACCTTAAGGCCAAACCACCGTAGTTACGTAGGAGCCACTGTACTACATACCCCCTTTCCTGAGTTGCACCACGTCCTCGAGGTGCATCCTCCACCTTCTTGATTCCTGGGGTGGCTCCTATCGGTGTTGTGGCACGTGCTGCCTCCGGCGGTTCGCCCGTTCTCTCCTTCAGGCGTTCCTTCTCTTCTCCATACTCCCGCGCGGCGGGTTGCCGCGGGTTTGCGTTTCACTACTTGCGGCGTTCGTGGGCTCCAGCTCCTCTTCACCAGGCGATATCCCCTCCTTCTTGGTGTCATCCTTCGGTGCTGCTGCGCCAGTCAGCAGCGCGAGCGTCCGCAGTCTCCGGCGCATCGTGCGCGGTGCACGCGCGCAACTTTCGTGGACGGAGCGTGGGGCAGTCCCGCGAGGATACCAACCCCCCTGGAGGCATTCGCTACTTTACCTCGTTCGAGGTTACTCCTTTCGGCAACACCCGCGGCTACGCGTCCGCTCATCTTTTCTCCGTGAAGGCGCCGGACTCATAAGTTGCTCGTCCGCAGCTCCACTGTTCTCCGTTGGATATGAGCGCGCGCCCCGCGATGGTGCTCCATAACTCGTCCGATGCCGGTCGCCCGGCTTCGCCTCGGATTCCACGGTGGCGGCTCGATACGACTCCCTCCGCAGTGGTGCATATAGCGAATCGATCCCCAAGTGGTGTCAGGTCTCTCTCCTCAGGTGCAACCACGCGTTCTGTCGCCATCCACCCTGCTGCATACACCTTCGGAATGTCCTCTCCTACTCCGGCGCCGACATCCCCTTCCAATCCGGAGATGTATCACACCTCGACAGGAGGACCGTTCCGTCCAGGAGAGCACTTCGATCATCGCGCCACGCGAGTGTTCGTCCCGTTCCATGATAGGCGCGTGAGTCTGCCGTGTCCAGTGGAGGATTACATTCACCACTTTGGGCCGTACCTGCAGGCGATGCGATTCCGCGCCGTCCCGGAGATTGCGTGGAACGACCAGAAGCGGAACCGCGTCGATGCGTACCGCGCCCATTGGCTCCACACTCCAGTCCATGGTGACAACGCTCCAACGACGGTCGGACACTGCGATACTCCTTATCTGAGATGCGCCGAAGAACGGGAGATCCAGGCGCGACTCCAAGTCTTGCTCCATATGGAGAGCTCGCACCAGCGAGCGGGGCGAGCGGGAAGCCTTGCCGATGGACGCTCCGCCCTTGCAGTGCTACCCTTCAATCCCCCATACGACCGCCTGTACTGGCTCAATCAGAATCGATGGGGGACGCACCTCGCGGACGAAACTTGCGTACGCACCTCGTTCGGGTACTTCTACGGATTGCACAACACGGATTTCCATGATATGCCCTCCGGACAACGTCCAAAGTACTACCTGAAGGTGAACGACTCCTGGAGGGACCATTGGGTTTCCCCGCATCTCTGCGTGGCGACTCCCATAACCTTCGCGTATCACACCTCGGAGGTTCTGGATCCACATGACTCCCTAGGACGGTTCGTCATGTCGGTCGCCTCGACGGAGTTTGCGGTAGGCACCCTGATGGCGTATCTCCAAGCGGCGGACGAAGGCGTGACTTCCTATACCCGATGCCCCGACGGCCGCCTCTACTGGGACTCGTCGTATCAGCCGACCGCCGGGCGGTTGCTCCCCTTGTCGGCGTCCATCATACGAGTCCTGCGCTCCTTCGGTATCCAAAACCTGGTTAAGGGCACCGCATGGAGCGAGTCCGAAGCGGAGACGCTGTTGGATTACAACCTCCAGGTGGCGTGGAATGACACACCGGGTTTCCTCTGGTACGACTACGGCGAGGACAAGTTTCACCCCATTGTGAGGAGTCCGAACGGAGACGATGACGGGCACGCATACCCTGCCTTTCCCCGTCTGTCGCCGTCTCGGGTCCCTCAGGTGCCGTGGCGTCGAGTACCCGACTACGACCCTTTGATGGAGAGTCTGGCGTTTGATGCGCCCCGTCGGCTACCGGCTCCGTCCCATGATATGGGCGCACCTCCTGAGGTGATAACTCCGCGGTCCGCCGCGGAGCCGAGAGCTCCCGCAGTGGTCGCTGCCGTGTCTCCTATGGAGGAGGACGAGATGGCTCCCGTCCCGGTACCTTCCGCCCCAGTGTGCAATCCCGATTGCAGAGCGTCCCTGCGTCGAGTGCTCAACCTCGGCTGCGGAGCGTTCCAGTTCCCTCACCACCGTCACCTCCGGCGTCGCCGACTCCGCCCTTGGCATTGCCGTCCTCCACTGCGGAGCCCGCGGAATCCCGTCGGGGAGCTCCTGCCTTGGCTGGTCCGCCGTCTGCAGCTCCCTCCGTGGCGGTTATTGCGCCGTCAACGGAGGTGGCCGCATCGGGTGCACCGTCGAGAGGAGTCTCTTCTGGGGCTCTGGAGGCTGCCTTCCAGGAGTTGGTGCAGGCGTGCCTCGTGACAGGCCGTTCTCCTCCGGCTTCTCCTGTGGGGGCTCTGCCCGAGGCGCGTGCATGGGTCGTAGAGCTCCACAAGGCCCGGACAGACCGAGCCTCGATAGCGGCCCTCAAGGACAGCCTGGCGGAGTTCTTCGACAGCCAAGCGCTAACAGCGAAAGTGCGCCTCGAAGCGGAGTATTCAACGCGGTTTGGTGACCTGTAGGTGATAGGACCCAGACCAATAAGCGATCCTTCGGATGGAGCAGAAACTCCACGAATGGTAGTTCAAACATGCATAGGCCGAGCCCGCAAGCTCAGCGACATGAAGTGCCGCCGTAGGAGCATGCGAAAAAGCGAGCACAGCATCCTGGAGGCGAAAAAGGTAACTCCAGGTGGGGGATAGACGGCGAAGACGAAAAACATCTCCGTTTGGGGGCCTACTCCCCCTTTCCTAAACGGAAGCGCCTATGTCGAGAGGCGTTTCCGCACCAGATTGGCGTGGTATCTCCTAAGGAAGTTCTCCGGGATATGCTCCGGAGTTTCTTCCGTGTCGTCCTTCGAGGTGTACCCATACCAGCGGACGCGGTACAGTTTTCCTGCAGGGGTTCGTCGATGCGAGACAATATGATCCACCGCGTAGAGGATGTCGCCTTCAGGGGTCATGATGGCATCGGAAGCCTCCAGGATTGGCTCACCGAGGGCGTTGATGCGGTTCCCAGTATCCCGTGGTGCCGCCGCGCCTGAGGTGGTGGAATGAGGAATCTCCGCGCGGTGTCCCTGAGGTGGGGTGGCGGGCATTCCTAGAAGGCTGGGCGTTGGGACTTTCGTCACCCTATCACGGGAGACGACATCCTTAAGCCCGTTCACGTCAATGGCGACAGTATCCCTGTAGGTGGCCAGGACTTTGAAGGGCCCTGAGGTGGTCGGCGCTAACTTGCGCGTGACGTCCAGCGGTTCATCGGAGTTCCCCTCGGGTTTATCGAGGAACACCTCGTCGCCTTCCTTCAGGTGCGGACCTTCCATAACCTTTCGGTCGAAGTCCTGTTTGTATCTCCTCTGCGTGGCGTTGAGCTTCTTCTTCGCGAGGGAGAGTGCGTTCTCATATCGCCTTAGGATGGAGCGTTTGGCTTGTGCCGCTGTTGGCGTCTGTGGACCATCGGCCGGGTGCGCCGTGGCGCGTGCCGCGATGACAGCACTTGGCGGAATGCGCGAGAGCACCAAATTCAAAGGAGCAGTCCCCGTGGAGCGGTGCACCTGTAGGTTGTATGCATATGTGAGGGGTCCCACATATGCGTCCCAATCCTTCTGGTGGTCCGCGACGTAGTGCTTCAGCCTCGAGGAGATGGTTTTGTTGAATCTTTCCGCCTGGCCGTTCGTCTGGGGGTGATAGGCAGTGGTAAACAACTGCTTCATCCCCAGCATTCCCGAAACGGCGCTGAAGAGTTTCGCCGCAAACTGGGGTCCATTGTCCGTAAGGAGGTACAACGGTATCCCGTAGGGATAAACCCATTGCTCCAGAAAGGCGACGGCAATCACTGCTGCAGTAGTGCTCCTAAGAGGCATGGCACGCGTTATCTTGGAAAAGCGATCCGTGATCACGAAAATAAATCGATGCCCTCGTTCCGTCTTGGGGAGAGGACCCAAGATGTCCATGGCCACAAACTCCAACGGTCCTGAAGGTGATAACAGCGTGAGCGGCGTCCGGTGTTTCCGTATACTCCCCCTAGCGGCGGCGCAGGAATAACAGTCCGCCACCGTTTGGAAGGCGTCGTTGGCCATGTTAGGCCAATAGAACTCCCTCCGCATGGTGAAATACATCCGAGATCCACCGGGGTGCCCGGCGAGGCGCGGATAGTGCAAGAGGTACAACACTCTCGCCC
>JAHNZQ020000010.1:1541760-1564343 GCA_019155205.2 Gracilaria vermiculophylla | reverse complement strand
AAAGCACAACGTCCGTTAGGAGTTTTTGGTGACTCCAAAGGCGCGTATTACTAAAGGTGGTCTCCGGTATCCGCTGTCGCGAGCCGGGGGAATTCTGAAAGGGATCCGCAAACACCAAGCGGAGGGGGAGGTTCACTGGGCGGACAACGCTCCTACAGGCGCTGCTATGACGCGACCTGGGGATCGGCGGCTTAGAAACCTGCGTGAATAGACAAAAGACTCCAACCGCAAAATGTAGAAGAAGACTCAAGGGTGCTTTTCTTTACTTCCCCAGAGGTGGAGCTCAACCGGCAGCTTAAATATCAAGCCGGGAGCCCGCCTCGGCAGGTCGCACTACTGTGCTATTTACCCGCATAAAATATCTAAAATAAATAATAAATTCTACCGTACCTTAAGGATACTGTAGCGCACGCGGGCGAGATCATGCACCACGTGGCCCAGATAATAAATTACGAACCCTCTTTAGGAATATTATACCTTAAGGCCAAACCACAATATTTCCGTAGGAGCCACTGTACTACACCTCTCAAGTCCTGCAAATAAACGTGTTATAAAACGGAAACTGTGTCAAAGAAGAGTTTCATGCAAAAAATTGCAAAAACCTTAAACCTCAATGTTTTTAAATCAATAATTTGACATATAATCAATAAAACAAAATTGTTCAAGTATAAAGAAATGATTAAAACATTTGTTATAGAAGGTAATCATAAGAAAAAAATAATACATTTGTATGAAAAAATGGCGTAATTGACAAATCAATAAGATACAGTCATTTTTTTTGGCGAATAAATATTCAACTTGGATGTTACAAATTGTTATAAATTTTATTGAAATGATCTAAGAAAGGAACGCTCTGAATTTTGGAAAAGAAACTCTTTAGGTGGTTCTATAATGGTCCGTGCTAACATATCAGAATTTGAGAAAACAGATATTGCATTTATTCTCACACATATAGACTTTTAATGCTATCAAAAAGTTGTTTGTAACTGTAGACTAGCTTACAGATATTGTGTACAAGGAAGAATTTTTGTTTTCCAGCGAGATAATTATCCGGTATACAAATATAAAGTAGTGACAGATGGGCTACAAAAAGCAAATATTACGGTATTGGATTGGCCGGCACGCTCTCCAGACGTAAATCGCATTAAAAATGGATGTGATTTATTATCTAGAACGGTTTATGGCCATGGAAGGCCGTTTACTGAGTTGCCGAAAGACACTTAAACTTGAGAAAGTTGTTATGATTTTGAAACGGTTTTTGGACTTGAATTTATTTCAAATCTTGATCTTATAGTCGTACAGTACCAAATTCACAATTTTTGTACTTCGACACCGACGTGTTATGATTTTGAAACAGACTGTACATAACGTATCTTTTTGAAACGATTCTACACAGAAGATATGCAAAAACTAGCCTTCAGTAACAGTTTTGGCGCACTTTTTAGGGGTAACATGATTTCGAAACATACTGTAATGTTTTGAAACGCACTGTATGTTTTTGAAACTGTCAGTAGTTCAGTCTCATTGTTCCTGCTTCCAATGCACGCGACAAAGTTGTACCTTGTCTGGACAGGAAAGGTGGTGTGCAGGTGCTCTGCCATAAAATTGTTCTCTACGTCACCTTCGCTGCAATCTACTCAAGCTTTGTTAGACAACACAATTAATTCAAGTGCATGGTTGATCGAAGATGAACTCAAAGCTTCGGCAGATTTACTTGTCACTTTTGCGCCGGCGCACTGTTGATTGTTGGCTTTTCTCATGAAAAACATGGGAGCCACGTGAGGCCCAGCTGCATGGGAGGTGTTTCGTGGTGGCTGATGACGGAAGGATATTTGGCCGAGTACATGTGCAAAGTTCGTTATAAAAGAGCTGGTGTTCTTTGGAAAATCAATTCTCTCTAATGTGCAATTTGATGGACAGGCTGTGCCTGACGGGAAGATACGAAATTTCGGGAATCCTCTTTGAGAAGCTTGATAAGCGAGGTCAAGATGCGTACGATTCCAAAACAGCTAATCCTCTCCTTTGTCTAGATCTGCAATAGGCATCTGGCAACAAATCGAAGGCATAGAATTCAGTTGTTACGGCTCGTCGTTCCTTGTTGTTCAGATTGGTCATTCTGTTGTGCCCATCAGCGAGCCATCCCATTTCTCACACAACAGTCGTCGAAGTGTTTTACATTTGTATGCGTTGTCTCAGGGCAGAAACTCCACCATCAACGCCAGCGGAGTTCACGTGCTCATCATGTGGCGTAGCTCTTATCTCCCATAGATGTTTTCTGTCAGAAAAGCACAGCACAGCACTCCTGAAGCACTGTGTCCTACATATCTGGATGCATGCATTGCACATTAGCGGCTGATTGGTTTCTTTTTCGGAAAAGAATTGACGTGGACACAAAAGGGGTTTGAGTGTTTTTACTGCAACAAAAGAACCATTGTTGTGATAGATCAACATAAAGAGATATGTTACTGAACAAATCCGTCACAATATGGGCCATGCACGCCATATCTCATGTCATGCAGCGGAAATGCGATCACCATGTGCAAACTTTATGCAAAAACACTATCCAAATTCATTTGCAGCAGTTCCAAGGCCTGGAAGCATCATAGAACAAATCACAATTGGCGTTTCGTTCACCCTGCGATGATAAAAGAACTAAAGATAAAGCTCATACATCGCGAATTAAAACTGCAGACGATTATGAGAGCCAACAACGGCGGGAAAATTAGGGCGATTCCCTTTCTACATTTGATGAGTAGCGTCAGCTTCAAGAACGACATGAGGTAAGTTTATGATAGTGACCTCCGTTATTGGAATGTTCATACTAATCTGTTCTTCGCAGATGAAAATGGACCCATTCTTGTGCTCTTTCACATTTGCATCCCTTCTGCCTATGCGCCTCACGGAGACTAACGTGAATCTTTTTTATTCCCCGGTTTTATTGAAGAAGGTTTCGGAAGGATAGGATTTTGACCTGACATTCTGTGAAGAATGAGCTTCGGCCATATGTCGGCGGCAAGCGGCAGTTCCCAAGCACGCACTGCCGGACAATTCTCTGATCCCACAGACTCGACGCCTTGCTGATCTTGCGTGCCAGGAACCTTCGACGAAGTCCGCGAGCTATTTCTCATCTTCTTCTTTATTATGGTGTACTGTGCTAAACTACGGCGCGGCAGGAGTTCTATCTTGTCAAAAAATGGTTCTCTCAAAGAAGGCCGAAACCCGTGACGGCAGCTTTTTCTCGTTTTGCTTCTATGTCCCCGTGCAATGCCTACAGAAACAAATGCGAATCCAAACTGTAGTCTATGACTCCGCACTTTCCTATGCAATCGCTCTCTTAGAAGTCAAGTATCCAAACACAGCCTTTTCTTACGGCACGGCGCGAAGTGGCAAGTCCCTCTGCCGAGCATGCGAAAGACGGGTAACCGCCGCATGCGAAGGGCACTTGAATCCAACAAGCGAGCCACTGAAAGAGCGTATGAGTGTTCGTCAGTGGGCCCAGGCGCGGCGCGATGCTGACTAACGGATACAGTACAGGGGTGAAGTAGCAGCGCATAAAATTGTACACGTCACATGTTCCGAAACCGGCTCAAAATGGAGAGCAGAAATTGTTACACTTCGGCAACCCCCGCAAGGACTGGGCCCGGCTTCACAAGTCACAGCGCGCTGCCGACACTCACCTGATCCAAACATCATTGCTCCATTTGCCCACGTGATCAGAGAGACGACTCCTCCGGCACATTTCCAGGAAAGGCAGTCGATCAAGCTTGCGCACTGAACAAAACATTTACAAAGGTACACAGAGAGAAGGCGGTGCGAGGGTGCGAGGGAGGTGTCATCGTTCGTTGGAATTGCTCCTTTTACGTTGTACGTTGCGAATACTCGAACGAGGCGCATCGGAGCGGGCGTAGCTGCTGTACCGACCGCCTTGGTTCACGGCACCATCCCATGCGCTGTAGTGTGCGGCCTCCATGTCTTGTCGAGGCGCATACTGCGTGAGCCCATGCGCAAAGCCACCGAGATGAGGCGCGCTACCAACATACAGTGATGGCGTACTTGCCATCTTGCGGTCAACTGATGCGGACATACTGGCAAATTCCATGGGTGATAGGGCGGCAGGTGCATCAACCCAAGTACTGCCAAATGGCTGTCGGTAATTACTTGATAGGGCATGCACGCTGCGCAAGAGCATTTCCTGAGTACGAGTGAGAGACCGACGATGGTCTGCGACGGCAGATGGTATGGCTGGAGGCTTGGCAGCATAGCTATCGTGTGGATTTGAGGCCACCGGTGAAAAGTAGTGATAGTTGGCAGGGCGGGACAAATTGGATGTTGTAGCAGGCATTGTATTGCTCTGAAAGACCGGAGTGTTGACGTTATGAAGAGGCGGTTTAGATGAGTAGGGTGAGGCGGGATAGAGGGAGGGAAAACGGGGGGCTTGGCGGTGATTTGGAGTAGCTTCTGGAGGATGCAAAGTTCGAAGAAATGCATCAGTAACATCCGGGAAGAGTTTCAGACGCTCTTCGGCCATAAATACAATACGCGAAGCTTCGGACGATGGGTGGTTCCTCATCTGCTGTTGCAGGGCATACAAGCGGGGCATACTTTTCTCTATTTGGGCTCGTATATGACGAATATGAGGATCTGACAGCGGGGTCTGATTGACCTTGTGAATTTGCTCAAACTCCATCAACAAGGACTTGATTTGGCGGAGAAAATGGAGCTGGGGGTTGAGCGTCTGCGGTTGGTTTGGAGAGGTGGGGTTGCTCATCTGCTGCGGTGGCAGCAGTTGCGATGGTTGCTCCGGTGACTGTTGATGCGCGGTTTGCGAAGACATTGTGGACGGGTGGATGCACGGGGGTTGTTGGGTGGACGACTGCGGAGAAGGCGGGGTGATTGACGACTGTTTTGGAGAAGTAGGAGAGGTGCCATTGGACGAGGGACGTGTTATGCGGCTCCACGTTCGTTTCGCCTTGAAAGATGTCATGGAGACACGGCTGGCCACCGAGGTCGGCATAAGAAGAAGAAGTGAGGCGGGAGGCGGCGGTCTCTTAGGTGGAAGGGACTAGTTGCGGAAAAAGACAGGATGCTTGCGGGGCGGGACCGCGGGCGGGCAGTCTCGTGCATGTTGGGCAGCCCGAAAAGGTGGGCGGGTATAATGCAGTTATGTCATGACCATTATGACAACTGCGCAGGCGCAAAGCAGTTTGGCTGTCCGCCTGTCCACAGCCAGCAAGCGCGCAAGCGGTGCGGCGAGGTGTGTTGACGAGCAACGAGAAGAACAGGTGGACAGCTTCGTACACGCGTACACGCGTAAACGTTACGCAGTGGTCCACGTGTAGACCAAGGTGCAGACGCCAGCCGTCTGGCAGACATGTTCGGTTTATGTGGGCGGCGGCGGTTGCGGAACAACCGGGCGCCGCAACGGCGTGGGGCCGCTGATTGGGCGACCGTGCGAGCACGCGCGCGCGCGGGGCCACAAGATGTGCAGCGTCGAAACGGGCCAAATGGAGACGGCCAATTGAAGGGCGCGCCGCATCCGCTGCACATACGCCAGGCTTGCGTCGCGCTTCACACGCTGGTACAAATATGGAGTGAGTCATCCCGCCGCCCGGCGTTTCTGCGCTACGTTGGGCTTCCGCCGCCACAGCATTGCCGTGCAGACACGCGGCCGTAAAAGCTCCCGCTCACTGCATCGCTCTGCCCGTTTACTCGCCTTTAAGCTTGGCCTTGATGCTATGGGTCTTCTCACGCAGGGCACCCCGCTTTCCTGGCCAAATTCCGCCCCACACCGTGCTCGAATCAAGGCCGACGGCGTGCAGCAGTTCCTGTCCGTGTACCGCGCCGCAAAGAACTTCAAAGACCACGAGCTCAAGTGGGGAGATGAGGTGGAGTATCTTCTGCTCCACCTGGACCCCTCCACCAGACGCGCCACTCTTTCCCTCCGCGCGCCCGCCTTGCTCCCACAGCTGCAGAAGGAAGAACGGGAGCGACCGAATGGCGTTCCAGTCTTGTGGAGACCGGAGTACGCCAGGTGGATGATTGAAGGCACGCCCGGGGTGCCTTATCGTTCGTATGCTGCAGACTTGGTCAACGTGGAGAGAAATATGGTCCTCAGACGTTCCCAGATTGAAAAATTGTTGCAGCCGGGCGAATTAGTTCTGAGTCTCACAGCATTTCCTGCCACTGGCTGCGGCGTCTTTACCTCACCACCTGCGTTGCCGTTTGGTCCGGTGGCCAAATCCTTCTTCACCAGTGATGACGTCATAAGTCCGCATCCGCGTTTTCCAACTATCACCAGAAACATTCGATTGCGTAGAGAACGAAAAGTGTCCATTGAAGTTCCCCTGTTCATTGATGAGAAAACCCCCGATAGTATTCCACTACTTCCGGAGAACACAGAGCATCGTGCACTACTTCAACAGGCAAGAGAACGTATCCCCATCCAGAACGCGACCGACGCTCGAATGCTGGATGCCGCCCTGGATACTTTTGTCAAGGATAAGATTGTAATGGACTCTGCCGCCTTCGGCATGGGTGCCAGTTGTTTGCAGGTTACTATCCAGGGACGTGACTTGAGTGAGACACGCTTTTTATACGACCAGCTGGCCGTCATGGCGCCTATTATGCTTGCGCTCACTGCCGCAACCCCTGCCTTACGAGGCTTACTTGCAAATACTGATGTTCGCTGGGATGTCATCTCTGCCGCCATGGACGACAGAACAGTTGATGAAGAACTCTCTGGAGCCGTACCCAAATCCAGGTATAGTTCTATCGACTGTTATCTTTCAGATCGTGTCAAAGATCATCCAGAGTCATACAATGATATTCCCGTTCCTATTAATGAGAGCGCGTATCAACGACTTCGAGAGGGCGGCGTAGATCATCTGTTGGCGCAACATGTGGCTCACCTGTTTATTCGTGACCCGCTTGTTGTCTATGAAGAAAAAGTCGACCAGGACAACGAACGCTCCACTGATCACTTTGAAAATATTCAGAGCACAAACTGGAACACCGTTCGTTTCAAGCCACCACCGCCTGGGACAGACATTGGATGGAGAACCGAATTTCGGTCTATGGAGGTTGGACTTACTGACTTTGAGAATGCTGCGTTTTCCGTGTTTATCGTGTTGCTTTCCCGGGTCATTCTTGCTTTCAATCTCAACTTCTACATTCCCATGTCGAAAGTGGATGAGAATATGGAGACTGCACACATACGGGATGCTGTGAACGAGGAGGTGTTTTACTTCCGGAAAAATATCTTCAAGTCTTCCACGGGGTCCAGCTTCCTATGTGATTGTGGTCACATTCACAATGCATCGTTGGTTGGCAGTCATGCGGGCGGGATTGACATTGATAACTTTTGCGCGGCGCTAGATGAAAGTAGTGGGTCCGATTCAGACTCCGATCCTTACGATATGTTCACTTTAGACGAGATATTCAACGGCAAACCGCTTTGCCGAAATGGCAGACCAGAGGGCTCTGCGTTTGCTGGACTGCTCCCGTTGATGAGAGGGTATTTGGATGCGTTGAAAATTGACGCGATGACGAGAGCCCGATTGTATTTGTACTTGGATTTTATCTCTGACCGGGCCTCAGGTGCCCTTTGCACCAACGCGGCGTTTATCCGCAAGTTCATCCGACAACATCCGGCATACTTGCGAGACTCTGCAGTGTCGCGAGAGATTACATATGATTTGATGCACACCTTGAAGGGAATCACAACTGGAGATATCGCGGCTCCAGAACTTCTTGGCGATTACCAAGTGAGATGTATTTCTAAAGATGTCGAAACCGCGGAAACTATGATGGCACGTATGCAGCGAAAGCTCGAGGGCCCAGAAGCCGCAATGTTGCACGGCGCGTCTATGCCTCATTCGACGATAGCACTTGAAGAGACTTTGAGGATGATTGTCCGGGAAAGCAATTTACATAGAGGAGACACCCGATGTAAGTGCTGATAACCATCATCAGTTTTGTCGCATCGTGGTGTACTGGATCTTGAACAGATCGGATTTAATAGTTTTCCGCATTCCCTTTGTTTCCAATGTACAGAGGTAGGAGTAGATGTGCATTGTAAAGACATGGATTAATCATGCACGTTTCACGACTTAGTCACGGTCTCTGTTCCTGATGAGGGGGTTGAGTGGCGGTCTGAGTTTCGAGGGCCTGCCGACGAAGTCGCTCTCTTCGCGCATCTTGTAACACTCCGTCTTGCATTCGTCGAAGTGCTTTTTTCTGGTCCCAGTGCACGAAGGCGATTATAGCTGCGGTGGATACACATGTCGCGGTGAGCGCGAGTACGGCTCGAGAGGGTGCCATGTCAATGATGGCGGCGAAGATGATGTGGTTGGAAGTCGAAAATGATACATATCGTGGTGAAGGGGCAGAGGCCTGACCAAACTTCGTACTGAATTTTGGAAAAGAGGGCTGTTACCCGTGGTGAAGCGAACTGTACCCTTCGTACATGCAGCTGTGCCACAGCCCAGTTTCTGCGTGATGCACCGATCCGCCAATGCCAAGCCAAAACTTCTGCAAGTTCCCAATTCGTTACCATCATCAATTTTTTTCGCAGTCGCATCGGCTACCCGTCTCTTGCTGCTGGGCAGTGCCTCTTCTTCACTCACATTTACAGACGGCCTGCTTATTCCACGGCATTCCGTCTTATCATGTTCTCTCTTCGCCGCGCTGCGTCCATTTTGTTTCCACCCGTCTCACGCGTGAGCCCTCGTCTCCTTTGTGTGGCTGCCAACGGCGCCGCCTCAGAACCCGCCACTAATGCCAATCTAGAGCAGCAAAAGGCCTTCCTTGCTTCCGTCGTAGAGACGCTTCCAAATTCCATCATAGCCGCCCGAATCCAAGGCGGAAACGCCCCTGGTGGCGGCGAAATGGTATTGGAAGTTCCCCACAGCACGACTGTGCGGGTTTTGCGGTTTCTTAAGCTGCATTCTTCATCACAATTTAAGGGTTTTGTGCAGTGTACCGCAGTCGACTATCCGGAACGGAAGGATAGATTCAGAGTGGTGTACAGCTTATTGTCTACGCGGTTTAATGCAAGGATTAGAGTGCAAACATATGTGGATGAGGTCACGCCGATTGAATCGGCCACAAATGTCTTCAAAGGAGCTGACTGGTTTGAACGGGAGGTCTGGGACATGTACGGCGTGTTTTTCCACAGCCATCCGGATTTGCGAAGAATTTTAACTGATTATGGTTTTGAGGGTCATCCGCAGCGAAAGGACTTTCCGCTTTCTGGATATGTTGAAGTTCGCTATGACGATACCGAGAAGAGGGTTGTTCAGGAACCTGTTGAAATCGCACAGGAGTATCGTAGTTTCGATTATTCCACGCCGTGGGAAGTGTTCCCGGAGGGTAAACGTCCGAAGGACGCTTTGCAACTGGAGCACCCTGATGAAAAGGCCTAATGAACTTATCTACTGCCTGAAGTTTTTTTCCAGGTGTTTTTATGAGGTATGTCTACTATCGACTACTAAAAATTATATCCTTTGTACAAGTACAGGTTGAGGGTCGATGCTGTGTTCCGGTAACGCTCGTCAAATTTTGTTAGCGTCACATTTCAGATACGATCAACAGCAATTAGGTTGTCCAGAACTAAACCTCGTACTATAACCTCCGCACGTACCATTGCCGTTGATGTGAGCTGAAAGTAGCCTTGCTTTGATTTTGACGCACTTTTTGCGATCTCATCTGCATGGATATGAATTCGTCCAATCTCCTTTCCGCAGTCGAGTACCAATATCTTGACGTACACATTTGAAACGTCTTCACAGAGCGCATCGAAGCTGAAGTTCCATACTGGATTCATGGGGTCGAACCCCGGAATCGGAATTCGCGGTTTCCTCACAGGCGGCGTCTCCTTTTTAAAAGGGCCTACTAGCACGCAACATGAAACAGCTTTAGAGTCTGCTGGCAAATTTCGGGCTTTGTCAACTAACACGGAAATGACGCATCGTCCGGTGACAGGTTCTGTGGTGTGAGAGAACGAATAGTAGCTCGACAACAGCAATATTTCTGCATTTCTGGCCGTCTTCATTCGCACATTAGTCTGAAGTCTTTCCCAGCTTGAGTCCCTTTCTAGCAGTTCCTTGGCCGTGAATCTGATCGTACCAAGGTGATCATCCGGAGAAAGTAGGTCTTTGTCCCAGCATTTCAACTTGAATGGTTGCTCCATGGCAGAGATTATGAAAGCTTTGGTTGTGTTCCATACCGGGTTTGTTTTGTCCCACACTACGTCTGTCTTCATTTCCTCCAATCCAAACGTTGCTCTACAGAATATATCAGGAATGGACTTGACTAGTCCCATTCGTTTCATTGAAGTAAACCCGCGACCTTCCTTTATAGTTACGACCATGACACCCAAAGGCGGGGACGATGTATCAAAGAACTCTACAGAATCAGACGTCTTGTACATGATTCGGTTTGGGAGCACTATCATGGACGCAGTGACATTCTTCAACACATTTTTCACAACCTTTTCCAGCGGACCAAATTCGCTTATGTTCGCAATGCCAGTAAAGTCCATCTCAATCGTGGGATGATCTATCATGGCGGCATGGACGGCACCCACCAACGGGATGGTTTTTATGAGCGGTCTTAAAAGAATGGAAAGGCGACCAGACCATCGCAACTCCTTGATTCCAAACGACGCTGAAAGCGGTGCGCACTTCATCTTTATGTTGGGCGTACCTTTGAAATGAACGTCAAGATCCAGTGCGATGGAATCCTTAAATCGACGATGAACAATGACTCTATCAACGCGTAGCGGGTCTTTTCCCAGGTCGGCACTTACGAAGCGAAAGTTTGAAAATGGTTTTGGGAGGTGAAGATTGATGAGAGGTTGAATTGTCCACTCCAGTTGATCCTCAACAATCTTGCCGATGTGCGGCCAGCATATTCTAGTGATGTCATTGCACCAATCCAAGCTCTCTACGACCCCTGCGATTTGGTCTCTCGGAGACAAGGTGGTCGTGGCCGGCACGTCGATGGACGGGATCTTGTGCATGACCCTGTTTCGACGTGGCTCTCCTTGCGGCAGGTTTCGCTCCTGATACAGGAATCGATACGACACGTATATTACGACCGCCAAGATGATGAGCCATATCATGTTTCGCTGCGCAGGGCGGCGGCGAGAAACGGCTTGGCGGCACCAATGCTCGGGGCGGTGATGTAGGCGAATCGCAACTGAGCAGAACGTCCACGGCGCCTGGCGGCAAGAGGGGCAGGGGCAAACAGGAAGCAGGAAAGTTTTAACGGTCGCTCCAAGTTGTCGGCGAGGAGATAATGTGTGTTATTTCATTCGAGACTGGAATGGGAAAGGACTGGAGACGCTGCGGTGCATATCCTGCGCTTGCTCGGCCAAATGCGCCGCGAATTTCAAGGGCGGTGCGACCGATGAGAGCGGCGTATTGTGCCGCTCGAGGAAGCGCTTACTCAACACGCGGTGCGAAAAAGTGCTGTACAAAGACGCATAGCGCTACGGCGCTCACAGGGCGGTGTCGAGAAGGCCAGCAGCTGGCACGAGGGGGCCCTTTCGTGCTGTAGACACGCGAGGCTTGCGTTGAGTCGGGGCAGTGAGTCCGCCGCTGTAGACTCGGGCGCGGCGGAGGTAGACGCATCAACGCTGCCGATGCGCGAACAGGCGGCGCCAGCAAGGCATGTCTGACAGCCCGCTTTACAGCTCCGATGTGCCGCTGCCCACCGTGGAGCCAAACTTGGAACGAACGGCTTGCATTGCAAAAAGGCAGTGTTCGCATTCGCCTGGGAGCCGACGCGGTTGCCCTTCCCCTTTGTTCAAGGCGCGGACGGTAGTGCTTTTCGCACGCGGGCGGCTTCAGCATCCAGCCAAGGCCCCTTGCAAGCTTCACAGCGAGCACCGTTGGCTCATTTCAAGCCCCTCCGCGCGTTTGAACCGGGCGCCTTCAGCGAGCCGCCCCGCGCGACGACTTGTTCACACCTGCTCGGCGCGCGCCCTGCGCATGAGTGCCGAGGACGACGGGTGGGATCAGCCCATCAACCGCGCGCCGTCCCGCAAGCGGTGGCGCTGGTCGCGCGATGTGACCGACTTTGAGGAAATCGAGCAAATCGGCGAGGGCACGTACGGCCAGGTGTGGATGGGGCGCGACAAGCATTCCGGCGAGATTGTGGCGTTGAAAAAAGTGCGCATGGACCAGGAGAAGGAGGGCTTCCCAGTCACCGCGATCAGGGAGCTCAAGATGCTCAGGTCGCTGCGCCACGAGAACATCGTCAACCTCAAGGAGATTGTCACCGGCCAAAACCAAAATCGCAACAAGGTGCAGCGCAACAAGCACGAGATTTACATGGTGTTCGAGTACGTGGACCACGACCTCACGGGCTTGATGGACACGCCCACGATTCATTTTTCGGAGGCGCAGGTCAAGACGTACGCCAAGCAGCTGTTATCCGGGCTGTGGTACTGCCACGAACGCGAGGTTCTGCACCGCGATATCAAAGGATCCAACTTGCTGATCGACAACAAGGGAAACCTAAAGATTGCTGATTTTGGTCTTGCGCGCACATTTAATGATCAGCTCAAGCGCTACACAAATCGCGTCATCACGTTGTGGTACCGCTCGCCCGAGCTGCTGTTGGGCGCCGAAGAGTACGGCCCAGAAGTGGACATGTGGTCCGTGGGCTGCCTCATTGTGGAGCTTTTAACAAAAAAGCCACTGTTCCCAGGAAAGGACGAAGCGGAGCAGCTGGAGCTCATCTTCAGCGTGCTTGGAAGCCCAACGGAGAGCACGTGGCCCGGGTGGCAGCAGCTGAGCCTGGCGCACACGGTGAAAATGGAGGCGTACGCAGGGCGATTGCGCCACAAGCTGAAGCACCTCACGCCGGCCGCGCTCAACCTCATTGAATGGCTGCTGAAACTAGATCCCAAGCGAAGGCCGTCGGCGCTGGAGGCGCTGGATCACGAGTGGTTTTGGTGCAAGCCGTACCCCACCCCCCGCGAGGAGCTTCCCAAGTATCGCTCGACGCACGAATTTCAAGCGAAACAGCGACGAAACGAGGCGAGGTGAGTGCGCACAGGAGGCTAGGCTAGCCGTGCAAGGCGGCGAAGATGTGGTCCAGATCTTCCGAGTCTGAGCTGTGCGCCTCGCGGGGCTGCGCATGAAGCGTTTCACGGGCGGAAGCGCCGGTAGCGCGCGCTGGCATGGACGCCGGCGCGAGGGCGCGCGGCGATGCATTTTTGCGTGCGGTGCGCATGGTTGCAGCGCAAGACGTAGTGTTTGACGAGGGTTGACGAGCAGTTTGGCTTTGTTTAAAATGTTTGTGCGTTGTGTGTGCGTCGAAATTTTGGGCGGCGGCGGCGGCGGCGGCGGCGGCGGCGGCGGCGTGTGTTTGAACGGAGGTGAGTTGCGGAATGGGAACGGTGGCGCTTGCGGCAAAAGCGATGCGGTGGGCAGGTTGGTGCGGCGGTGAGGACATTTTGTGATACAGGGACTCGGGGGGTTGAGCGTGCGACGCGGTTTGGTTGTGGGCGCACAAGTTGGTTGGGCGGGGCTGATTGGCGGACAGCGGCATTGCGGTGAGCTGGATGGCAAAAGGTGGCGAGGGGCACGGTTGGAGGGGACGGGGGTGGGACTGGGTGATTTGCTCGGCGAGGGGCGCGGTGTGTCGGTGCTGCTGATGTTGTTGCTGATGGGGAGGGGCGTGGGCCGGGCTGACTTGCTCTCCGAGGTCCTCGGTGTGGAGTTGTTGATGTTGGTGGCGGGGGGTTTGGCGTGGCGGGGTGTTGGGCGGCAGCAGCAGATGGAGCTCGACGGTGGCTGCGTGCAGGTGGATGGAGATGTTGGTCTCCACGACGTGCAAGCGCGCCAGGACGGCAAGCACGGCGACGGCGAAAGGCAGAAAGTGGGAGCGAGCAACGAGCTCGACGGTGACGGCGCGCGCGGCGGCCGGCACGACGTGCGCCAGCAGGCGGGCGTACAGGCGGCGCAGCTCGTCGAGGTCGGCGAGCGTGACGGAGGACAGCGCCAAGGGCGGCGGCGGCGCGGCGGAGGCGGCCGGGCGGCGGGGCGCGGCGCGGCGGCTCGCCAGCGCGCGGCGCGCGGAGCGCCACGCGCGGTGGCGCGCGATGAGCGCCAGCGCGCGGCGCACGTGGTGCAGCTTGCGGAAGTAGAAGGCGCGGCGGTGCTGGCTGCCGTTGCGGTACAGCAGGCGGCTCAAGGTACGGTGCTCCAGCGCGCGCAGCGGGTGCGCCGCGCGCGCGCTCAGCTGCGTCAGCCGCTCGCGCGCGCGCTCCATCGTCGGCGCGCCGACGGCGATGGCGGCGGGCGGCGGGCGGCGGCGATGGGGCGCGGCGGCGATGGGGCGCGGCGGCGGCGTGCGGCGGTGGTAGCGGCAGCGACGGCGGCGGAGACGCGGCTGGAGCGCGTGTACAGCGCGCGTGGGGCGCGCGTGGGGCGCGCGTGGGGCGCGCGTGGCGCTCACACTCCGAATATAGCGTGGGGCGCTGTGGTGCGCGGGTTGACGGGTGGTGTAAGCACCTCCCTGGCGGCGTGGTGCAGCGCAGAAAAGGTGAACAAAGAAAGTCATGTGATGAGCACTCGCTGCACGGTGATGGAATGCAAGCGCTTGAGCGTAAACGGCGCGCCGTTTTGCATTCCTTGGTGTAATTACTGGTCACCAAATGGCCATTGTGCGATTAACTGGCGGCTGTTATTTAATGTTAAACAAGTGAACAACTGTTATTCACTTGTGGGCGCGTGCCGCATTGCGGCGCCATTCGCACACCGGAAATAGCTCACAAGTACTTGAGCGCCGCAGCGCGCTCCATTTGGGCGCGCGCGCGCGAGCTCGCAAAAAGGCACCTTTTCGCAGCCCATGTTGATTGAGCGTTCAACTCACGTCACAAACGTGCCGCCGCAGCCGGCGCAGCGCTTGTTTGTGCCTTACAGCGCGCACTGTGCGTGCGTCATCGCACCGCAGCGCCCTTTTTCCTCTTGCGCTGCCACCAGCGGCGCCTTTTCTGCGCGTAATGTTCTCGCAAAATACGCGCTCATCTGCTTTCTTTCTCATACCATATCTCCCCTTGCTCGCACTCCCACCCACAACCCGACATGGCCAAAACCTAAACGTTAAACATACCTCACTACCTGCATCTGTACCATCCCCCCCTCCAGTCCACAGCACCACCAACCCATCTCGGCATACACCTCAAAAGTTACCATTGTTGCGCACAAGCACCACCAACCCATGCTGACGCTATCACAACACCAACTACAAACATTTTCAACAGCATACATGCGTCACCTTTTTTCTCCTCAAACTTCTTGTCATCAACAACGCCACTTCAAACTCGCCACCGCCTTTCCCACTCACCACACTTGTTATCTTGTACACTTTTTTTTTTTGTATGCCGCACCCGCTGCCTCCTCTCAACAGCACCCAACAATTTGCCGCTTCTACGCTCCTTCCGCCGCTAACCCAGTCAGTGTCCTCACGTTACGCCGTGTGGCACTGTGCCTTGTCTGTGGACAGCTGCCAAGCCGTACCCGACCTACTGGGTGTGCCACACGCCGCCTCATGCAACACGCTGCCATCTGTTACACATGCCCACCGCAGACTGCACTTGCGTAACGCTTTGCACTGCCGCAATCCATCCAAAACTCTATCTCATGCAAATTGACACCCACCTTTTTTGGTTAATCCAACACGTCCATCTCTTTCAGTATCTGCGTCTCGTACAAAAATAAAAAGGGCTCTGTTTCTCACAATTTTTAACCTCTTCGCAGCCTGAACATTTGTGCACTATCTCGCCGTTTCGCCTCTTCACGCACTTTTGTGCGCTGTTCAAGCAATCCTTATTTTGGGCCAGTTTTTCCAGCACCATTATTCCGCACCTTGCAAATCCGCATTCAATGAACGCTATCATGCGGCACCAATCAAAGCCATTTGAAGTACATGCACCCATATCGAAAGCATTCAGCTTCCATTTTTGCCAAACCCCAACGTCACCTTCTTGATGGAGAACGAATTTTTACAAATTGAATACACGCGCATCCAACGGCGGTGTGGCGTGAAATGCATGCA
Organism: Gracilaria vermiculophylla; assembly: GCA_019155205.2. NCBI lineage: Eukaryota > Rhodophyta > Florideophyceae > Gracilariales > Gracilariaceae > Gracilaria > Gracilaria vermiculophylla. Next base: position 1,548,272 of record JAHNZQ020000010.1, on the reverse strand, counting down.
CTGCAACTGCAATATTCATACTTTAATTCCATTATTCCGCACGTGCTTGCGCGTTTTCAACAATATTTGCAAACCATGTGCATGCAAACACTCGCGCAAATGCTCACAGTTATTCAGCACTGCCTTTTGTTTCTTCACCGAAACCTTTCGTCCACTGCAGTACAACATTACGCTTTATCGCAGCACCCGTTCCTTAAAAAAAAGAGCCACAGTAACAGTCAGGAACAACCGTGCGCAGCGACTGCAGCTGTTTTGGTGTCTTATGACAATGCGCAACTTTTCTTGCAAAATACGGCGATCGCTTTATATACAGCACACCAAAACGGTAGTCTTACTAACTAACTTTTCTTCTTTTGCTTCAAACTCTCTGTATTAACCGTGCTGCCTTCTTTCCAACCCCGTTTTAAAGCCTTCTTCCCTTCATTGTTGCTAAATGATTTGCCTCATTCATGCGTATTAAATACATCCCGTGCTACTCTGATGCAATGTTGCTTGATTGTCATTTAACCGCCGCCAATATTTTTTTGCAATCACCGATGCATTCACAGCACGTTAGCGTCTGTTTCCAACCAAATTCAACATCATGCTTGTAAAGCTCACTACCTGTCAAAACCCATGTCAATCATGTGTGCGATGGTCGGTAGTTTGCCAACTAGATGCATTGCCAGCGCTCCATGGAAAGAAGGGCTGCAAAGTTTGGAACCAAGTGTTTGACAACGTTTCTAGATAAAAGAGCATTATTGTTCGCACACTGATAAACAGCCTCCGCAACACTGCATTCCTCTTCAACGGTCGGTGCCGCCGGACGGGCAGCACCCGTTGTTGCAACATGCATGTCCTCGACCTGGTCGGGTTTTGGGGCGCGACGGTTTTTCGCCCCGAGCCGCGTGGGCGCGGCGGGGCGTTGCAATGCACTCAAAGCGCATGGAACAGACTGCGATATGCCCAATGTGCGAGGGGAAAAGAGAGAAGCATGCGCACTGTTTTGATTGTTCTTTTCCTACAAACGTGAACGTTTGGGGCCAGTAGGAGCCTCCAAATGCATTGCACGTACTTTACCTGCTGCATGAATTTGTGGATGTTTGGGGCGCACAATTGGTTCGCCCGTGACGTATGGGGTGCATGGCTCCGCTGGTTTGTGCTTGGGAGCTTGCTACCGGTTGTACGTGTGATGCACTTGCCTGTGAACGGCAACACCACCAGAGGCGTACTAGACGTCCTTCAAGGAATGCTGTCGCAACGGGGTAGAGCGTTGCGCACGGCACACACAGTGCAAGGCGTAAATCCATCACGCACTACGGCATGCATGCACAACGGGTGAAAAGAAGCCAAATACGGGGGGCGAACGATAGCGTTGCCGCGACGATGACCACACCCGCGGTGGAACGGCATTTCGAGCCGTGCGAAGAGCGCCAACTGTAGATGACGCAGAGGCGCATTAAAAAACGTGTATACGCGTAGCACGCCTTTATTCAAAAGCACAAATAACATACACGCTGTGCAACAAATCCACCACGTGCCATACTGCGCCGAGAAATGACACAACGTGAATTACCACAACTAGCGCAAGCGTTGAAGCTCTCTGCGCACGTAAACGTGTGCCTGCGAGTCAAACACAGAGCAATCACTTTGTGCAGCCGTTTCTGAGCTTATTTGGCCACACGTTCGTTCGTTTTACAAACCCGTCAAACAAAACGCGCAGACGTGCGTTTAGTTTAATTTTGGACTGCTAAGAAAGAAATATTTGTGAAGAAGGGCATAATGAGGCAGCACAACTTTGCGCTCTTCCTCTTTTTCAACAGTAGCGGCGAATCTCCAATATGTCGAAAGCAAATCAATACGTACACAACCCAAAAATATCACATAAATTACTCGTTCCTTTTCCTGCTCACATTGCGATTGAAAACTGTACATAAATGCCTTGTGAGCGAAAAATACCACCGCGTTGTTCCCAAATTTAATCTGCTTACAGTGATTGGTGAGAAAACCAAATGGAAACAACAGCACCTCAAAGTCGGTCTCGCGTGCAAAGGCCGTTCTTTTTCCATATGGAAAAAGAGGTTGCCAAACAGATTTTGAATGATGGTGCACTTTACTCCCTTCCTTCCATACCCTTTTTCTCTTTGACCCACAGCATGCTTCTGGACGCTACTTAAAGGGGTGAAGCGCGCTGTCGCCACAGCGTCAGCGTACGTTCCAGCCCATATTGCCAGTCAGCCACACTTCCGTTCGCCGCCAACTCCATGCAATTCAAAACCTAGCACTAGACGCCAGCTTTGAAAGCCTCGCATTTCACATCCCATGTGGGCAGCTGACTAATGACGCATACGTTTTGCGTCCCTTACTCACTGAAATCCATTACTGTTTGTTGTCAACATTTGTTAGTTGCACTCTTGGTTTTTGCGACCATATTGACGTCCTCGTAAAACTCACAACTGTTCAATGTAAATGGCACAGCACATTATGTTCCAATATGTAATCCCAAAAAATAGCTGTCATTGTGCCGTTTTCGTCCACCAAGTCCCTAGTCAGTTGACATGCTGCATCATGCGGGGGAGCATTTTTTAATGGTGTCAACCATTGATATCTTCTTCAACGTTTTCTATGACTTAAAATGCGATCCAACTCATATATAGGTATTCCATCGTTTCTGTTGATAGGGACTGCATTGGAAGGAAGAGTTTGAGCAATTTCCTCCGCTTGCTCTACATATGGCTTTGTCATAGACACATGCACAAATGGGTGCGTTTCAAATTACCACGGCAAGTCTAATCGTACAGCATTATTTCTAACTAGTTCTGAAATAGAAAATGGGCCACCCCGCCTCGCAGTAAACTTGTCTTTTAATATATTGCGAGATTAAAAGTCCTTCAGAATTTTTCTTGAAATCATGACTCTATCTTCTTTGCGATAATTTGGTAAACAACATTTTCCAAAAGATTCAGAACTACGCTTCGCTTTTGAAAGTCTGTAAAAGTACTGTGCATCTTCAAGAACCGAACACAAGCGCAGACGAAACTTATGGAGAGTTTCATTAGATCTTTCCCGAGTGTGGTACTGTCAGCCCTCCTTCAAACGTAGTAAAGCATAACGTCCGTTAGGAGCTTTTGTTGACTCCAAATGTGCGTGTTCCTAAAGGTAGTCTCCGGTATCCGCTGTCGCGAGCCAAGGAGAATTCTTAAAGGGGATCCGCAAACACCAAGAAAAGGAAGAGGTTCATTGGGCGGACAATGCTCCTACAAGAGCTGCTGTAATACGACCTGGGGATCGGTGGCTTAGAAACCTCAGTTAATCGACGAGAGACTCCAACCGGAAAATTAGAAGAAGACTCAAGAGTGCTTGCCTCTACTTCCCTAGAGGTGGAGCCGAACCAGTAGGTTAAATACCAAGCCGAGAGTCCACCTCATCAGGTCTCAGTACTGTACTAATTCCCTGCATAAAGTAACTAAGATGAATAATAATTCTACCGCTTCCACAAGATAATGTAGCGCCCATGGGCATAATTATGCACCTCGCGGCCTAGCTAATAAAATACGAGTCCTCCTTGGGAATAATATACCATAAGGCCAAACCACCCTATTTCCTTACGAGCCACTGTACTACACATACCAAGCCGTAAGGCCGCCTCGGCAGGTCTCATTACTGTACTAATTACCCGCATAGCTCAAGTAAAATAAATAATAACTCTACCGTCTTTTAAGGATATTGTAGCCTACGTGGGCGGAATAGTGCATTCCATGGCCCAGATAATAAACTAAGAGCCCTTATGAGGAATATTATACCAAAATGCGACACCAACATACTTCCTTAGAAGCCACTTTACTACATTAATGACCCAAGAATGGCTCAAAAGAAAAACGCGAACCCGCGATCGACCCACCACACCAAGGTTGGACAGGTCGAGAACTTCCCCAGTAACGCGGTGTGTGGCGCATGGCAGGAAGACCTTTGTGGCGTTTACGCCATCAATAGCCATATAAAGTTTGATTTGTGATACAATGCACCTAACGGACGTAATGCAATTCAGAAAAAAGGCTATTTGCTACAGTGGATTCTAAGGTGAAATTTTGGTGTAGCTCTACGACTGGATTTTGCGGAGGATGATTCGTATTTTAGTAACTGAGCCGCGTCGTGCATCAGTCAGCCCACGTGTGCTACATTGCCCTTGAGGAATGGTAAAATCTAGATTTTCCTCGGTTAAGTGGTGCATATAATTACCATAATGGTGATACTTGCTGGAACAGGCTTTCGGCGTGGTACTAAATCAGTCGGTCAAGTTTCACTTCTGAGGAAGTAAAACAAGCACCCTTGAATCTTCATGTATACCTATGCTTGGAGACTTTCGTCGAATATCCTAAAGTTTCTAAGCCTCCTATCCCCAGTTCACCTATCAGCAGCGCCAGTAAAAGCATTGTGCACCCAGTATGCACCTCTATCCGCTTGTTGTCTCCGCCCCCGTTTTTAGGATTTCCGTGGTTTCTGACAGCGATTACCAGAGACCACCATTAAAAAAACTGGAGCTTCTGGAGTGATCAATAACTGCGCACGGGCGTTGTGCGCTACAAAATGGCAAGGAGAAGTGAAGATGGCGCACGGTGGGTTTTTGAAGCACAGCGGTAGCTATGTTGAGGGTTGAGGGGGTTTTTTCGCTTAAAACGTGGAAGCTAGGGCGTTTGCTGAAGATGAGTGGGCGCCATTGGGTGGCAGTATGGCAGAATGTTGGAATGGTTAACAAAGCACGGCATGTGGCTTTTGGAGCTGTTTTCAGGTATTTGGCGATTGAAGGTGAGAGGTTGCAAACGTTAAACGGCGTGGGCAAGGTTGAGCTTGCAGCAGTGTGATGGGTGCGAGAAAATATGAGGCGGTTAATGAATGTGGGGTGTGGCGCAAAGGTACATGAAAGTTTGGTGCTTTGCGACGAAGGGTATAAGCGTTGTGGAAAGCAAGCGGAATGTTGTGTATTCAGAGAGCAGCTGTTGGGCGACTTTTGGGGAAAAAGGAGACAAGAGGGTGGAAAGCGGGATTGGAAACAGGGAGGTGCTCATGCGGGTTGTGGTTTGGGCGCGCGTATGGGGAGGCGACAAGGTGAAGTTTTGGCGGTTGTGGACGTTGCGGCGCTAAGCATTGCGGTGTTGAGGGATGTGATGGAAAGAAGTGGAGTGCGTGCAGAGAAAATGGACAGGACAACATGCATGAAATGATGTGCAGCAAGTGCATTGAGCGATTGATTGCGGATGCGCCTGTGGTGTGTGACATGTGTAAAAAAAAAAGATGTAATTAAACGAGTGACAAGTGCAAGCAGAGGTTTTGCAAACGGCGTTACGGTATCGATCTGATTCGCGCCGTGAAGAGTTGATGAACGAATGGCTTTTGGTGTGCATAATGTGCACGTTTGTGAAAGTGACGTGCCACGGTGGCATACGCAGTTGTGCGTCATGTGCGTTTTGCCTCTTGTCGGCGGTAGCACGGATTGCATGGACGCCAAGGAAAGGACGTGTTGAGAGTTGAATTGAAGATTGAGCACGACAGCGCAAGCGAAGCAGAGCACATGCGGTGTGGAAGCGATGGGGCAGAGCATATGGTGGGGCAGAGCATGGTGGGGCAGAGCATGGTGGGGCGGTGGGTGTTGCACGCAGCAGCACGATGGCGGGGTGGCAAAGCAAAACAAAGTGGAAGACGAGAGCGTGGCGTTGTGCGGCGTGGCGTGTGCTGTTGCAGTGGAGGCAGCGACATGGGCGGGCGCATTGTAGCGCGAGTGGGCAGATGAGCGTGGCACAGCGCTGGCACGTGGCACGAGCCACAGGTGAACGCACGCAGAGGCGAATGCGGAGTGTTAAAAGTGGGTGCGTTTACAGCGCAAACAGAATGATGAATGAGGAGCGTTTTGCGCGTGTGATGACATTTTGACAAGGCGTCACGCGTTTTCGAAACACACGCGCGCACGAGTGTGTTGGTGTGCTCGCGCCGCACGCGCAGTCGTGGCGCTGCACCACTACTCGCCACCTGCGCCGCTACTCACAGAGTGTGAACAGCACGCGAGCGCCGCTGTTGCGCGGCGCGCTGCGCGCGCTGCACGCCCTCAGCCACAACAACCGCTGCGCCGCACACAAACACGAGCGCGCTGCATGACGTGCCGCCGCGCGCGCCAGCGAATTTGTCATCCGTTCTGCATGCAAATACATACATGAGCCCTGTGCTGCTGCGCGACGCGCCTCGCCCACGCGCACTGCCCGCCGACGCCGGCCGCCGCCGCCGCCGCCGCCGCCGCCGCGCCGCGCGCGCGCGCGCCGCGCGCAAGCAACCCCGCGCACGCGCCGCGCGCACGTACGCGTGCGCGCCCATGTGCGCGTGCGCCGCGCGCACGCGCCGCGCGCGCGCCGTAAATCGGCGCCCAAGCCGCGCGCGCGCCCCGCCGCCGCCGCCGCCGCCCCCCGCGCGCCCCAACCCCCCCCCCCCCCCCCCCCGCCCCCGCCCCCCCCCGCCGCCGCCGCGCCACACGCACGCCGTGGCGC
>JAHNZQ020000010.1:1496875-1541660 GCA_019155205.2 Gracilaria vermiculophylla | reverse complement strand
CCCCCCGCCCCCCCCCGCCGCCCGCGCCGCCGCCCCCCGCCGCCCCGCCGCGCCCCCCCGCCCCGCCGCCCCCCCCCGCCCCGCCCCCCGCGCCCGCCGCCCCGCCGCCGCCGCCGCCGCCGCCGCCGCCGCCGCCGCCGCCGCCGCCGCTGCTGCCGCCGCCGCCGCCGCGCTACGCGCCGCGCTACTCGCCGCCGCTGCCGCCGCCGCCGCGCCTCGCGCCCGTGCACGCCGCCGCGCGCCGCGCGCTGCCGCGCGCGCCGCCGCACACGCCGCTGCCCGTGCGCGCGCAGCCCTCCGCGTCGTCGCCGTCGCTGTCGCTCACGTCGTCGTCGTCGTCGTCGGCCGCCGCCGCCGCCGCCGCCGCCGCCTCCGCCGCCGCCGCGCCGTACTGGCGCGCCGCCGCCGCGCAGCGCGCCAGCGCGCGCGCGCACGACCAGCCGCTCGCGCACGCGCGCGCGCTCAAGCGCCAGCGCTGCGAGCCGCCGCCGCCGCCCGCCGCGCCGCCGCCGCCGCCGCCAGCGCCGGCGTGGCCGTCGTGCAAGCGCGTGCAGATAAGCAACCTCACCTCGGAGAGCCGCTCCAGCTCACCGCGGCCGCGCGCGCCGCCGCCGGCAGCGCCGGCGGCAGCGCCGGCGGCGGCGCCGGCTGCGGCGCCGGCGGCAGCGCCGGCGGCAGCGCCGGCGCCGGCGCCGGCTGCGGCGCCGGCGGCAGCGCCGGCGGCGGCGCCGGCTGCGGCGCCGGCGGCGGCAACGGTGGCGGGCGGCGGCAGCGCCGGCGGCAGCGGCGGCGGCGGCGGTGGCAGCGGCGGCGGTGGTGAGCGCAAGGTGGACGTGCGGCGGATGATGCTGACGCGCGACCACGAGCTGGAGCGCATCGAGGCGATGGCGGAGGCGAAGAGCGCGGTGAAGATGAACCTGCGCGGGCGCACCAAGCTGGAGCAGTGGCTGGGCGGCGGCGACGCGGCGCGCCACGCCACCGCGCTGGTGGTGCGCATGTTCCGCCTGGACGCGCACGTGCTGGCGCGCGACGCGGCCGCGCGCCGCCGCGCGCTGGAGAAGATGCCCAACGCGCAGCTGCGCCTGCTGGAGGCGCTCATGGCACGCGTCACGCACAAGTACGGGCGCGCCAGCTGGCAGCTGCTGGCCGAGTGGCTGCCATGACCCCGCCGCGCGCCGCCGCGCGCCGCCGCGCGTCGCCCCGCGCCGCCCTCCCGCCCGACGTCGCCGTCCCGCCGCCGCCGCTCCCGCCCGCCGCCGTCCCCCTCCTCCCCCCCGCCGCCGCCGCTGCCGCTGCCACCGCCATGCTCCACGTGCGCGAGCTGCGCAAGACGTACGGCGCGCGCGACGCCCCCGCGCTGCGCGACCTGTCGCTGCATCTGGCGCCGGCCGAGATCGTCTTCCTGGTCGGCCCCAGCGGCGCCGGCAAGACCACCGCCCTGCGCTGCATCGCCAACCTGGACCCGTTCGACGCCGGCGCCGTCACCGTCGACGGCCGCTCCCCGCGCCAGACCGGCTTTGCCCAGTGGCGCCGCCGCGTCATGTACGTCCCGCAGCACCGCGTCGCCCTCCCCGGCACCCCGGCCGCCCTCTTTGAGCGCGCCCTCGCCCTCGCCGCCCACGCGCCACCCGCCGACCCGCCCCGCGACCGCGACCGCGACCGCGACCGCGACCGCGACCGCGACCCCGCCGCGCGCCTCGAGCGCTTCGTCGACGTGTGCCGCTCCATGGGACTGTCGCGCGCTAACGTCTGCACCCAGCAGTGGTCCGAGCTGTCCGGAGGTGAGTGAGCCGCGCGCCGCCCCCGTCCGCTCCGCGCCCGCGCCCGCGCCCGCGCCCGCGCCCGCCGCTAACGCCCGCCCCGCCGCCGCAACCAGGCCAGGCGCAGCGCGCCACCGTGTCGCTGTGCATCGCGCTGCGCCCCAGCGTGCTGCTGCTGGACGAGCCGTCCAGCAGCTGCGACCTGCAATCCACGCTCAGCATGGAGCGCGCCATCAAGCGCTCCAACATCGCCGCCGTGTGGGTGTCGCACGACACCTCGCAGCCGCACCGCGTCGGCGGCCGCATCATCAACATGCAGCCGCCGCCCGCCGCCGCCTCGCACTGAACAAACGGCCGCCGTCCACCAAAACTTTTTTTTTTATGCAACGCAGCCGTTTCGTCGTGCTCCCCGTCCCCTCCCACACTATACATGCAAGCAATCTACGCGCGCTGGGCGCCTCTCATGTAAAACAAATCTCCCGTGTCTTGTATCGGCATCAAACCGTCCCGAAAAACTTGCACGCGGGGTACGGCAGCAGCACTCCAATCATCAGCACCATGAACAAGTACCCGACAATCGTCCGCACCGCGTTCGGTTCCGTGATCTCGTCCTTGCAAGGCCGGTCGATGCTCCACGGCCCAAACGACATGGCCGCCAGGTACATGATAAAGTACGGCGTCTTGGAGCTGGCCAGCAGCAGGAACAGCATCGTCACGCGCGACGCCATCATCGCCGTTTTCCGCCCGTACAGCGCCCCGATGATGCGCCCCCCGTCCAGCTGCCGCAGCGGCAGCAAGTTCAGCGCCGCGATCGTCAGGCAGTTGGCCCCGACCACAGCCAGCGGGTGCAGCCCGATCAGCGACCGCGCGTAGTCCACCAGGATCTTCCCGTCCGGCACCTGCTGCGTCAGGTACCCGACAATCACCGACCCGGACACCACGGACATGGGCACCGGCACCACCGCCGAAAACGTCGTCGACATGCGCAGCCCCACAATGAGGCACGCGCACGACAGCGCCACCATCGTCACCATCCCGGCCAACGCAATGTCAAACAGCGCCGACCGCGTCGGCGTTGGCGACGCGATCTGCACCACCGCCCCAAACGTCCCCAGTTGATACGACGGCAAGAAGAAAGGCAGCGCCACTCGCGTCTTGTGCCGCATCGCCACCGTGCGTTGCACCCCCTGCGCAATCACCATGATGAGCATGATGCAAAACGCAACCGTCAGCGATGTTGCCGACGGAAGGTCAAACAGTGCGTCCAACACGTTTCTCCGAGGCAGCGCCCCGTACGCCGTGCGTATGTTCGCCCTCAGCGCAGACGCAAAGTACCCCCGCCCGATGCACGTGCAAATCGTCATCAGCGCCACAATCACAGAAACCGCTTTCTGTCGAGGGGCTGGCGGCCTCTTGTCGCGCGCAGTCGGCACCACAACCACAACCGGTCGGTTGTCCTCCTCCCCCTCGGCCAAGCATAGCGTGTACTTGTCCCCCAGTCTGTCGCAAAGTTTCTTCTCCAACTTGGCGATTGTCGCCTTCGGTTCTCCCCTCAGGTTGCCGCGGAAGATTAAGCCGCCTGGCATAGACACAGTCTCTGTGGCAAAGAAAGTTTCCGACCCGAAAATCAGGCGGATTTCGGCAACGTCGCGCTGAGCAATCGTCATCATATCTGCAACCGCAGTGTTCGTTTCCGTCTCTTTTGTTTTCGCCACAGATGCCGACTCCTTTTCCCGTCCACGCTCAAGCCCAGGTCGCGCCCCATCATTTTGCCCACCCTTGTCCTTTCCCTGTCCGTTTTTTGGCGGTATCGAAAGCTGCTTGCGAGGCGGCTCAGCCATTACCTCTATCTTTTCCAGAGTATCAATTCTTTCTGCCGTTACCGCAGGCTTCGGTCGGCTTCTCTTGCTTTTCTTTCCCTTGACTGCTTTTCGCACGGTTTGCTTCCCCTCATCACACTCATCTTCCTTCCGTTTCCAAGGCAGTCTGAACCAGCGCTTTTCTTCTTGTTTTCCAGATTCGTCTTCCTCGTCACTTCTGCTTCGAGGCGGCTGATACAATTCCCTCACACTCTCGCGAGCCTGTGCTTCTTCCAACTCTGCAGGCTTTGGTTCAGCATCTTGCTTTTCTTGATCCTCTTCCTCCTCCTCCTCCTCTTCCTCCTCCTCCTCGCTTAACGCATTTTCCTTCAACGCTTGTTTTTCCTGCGCAAAGCCGGGAATAATGATTCTGGTCATGTTCTCGAATCGCTCTTGCAACGAAAGCCTCAACTGCTTCCCTTTCTCTCCCTCCTTTTCGCCCGACACTGTTTTAGAGCGTTCACCGCCGTGCCGCTCCGTTGCTTCCGGCGTGGAGCTTCGCACTTCATTCGCAACTTCCTTATCCCGCTGCCAAGGCCACCGACCACTTTGATCCCCGTTTTCCTTGTTCGTATCGCGCCCCGCTTCTGGACCGCGGGCGGACACGCTGCGTGGGCTGTCTTTTGACGCCCCATTTGTACTACCCTTGGCGCCACTTGCGTCCGCTTCGCGCTCGGTGTGGTCTTTAGGCTTTTCATTGTCCTTGGATCGAAACCAAATCTTTATACCCAGGAACCATTTCTCACGATTGTCTTCATTATCGTGTGGCCCTCTTGTGGAACACACGGGCTGGTAATACACTGGCCTGTGCCTTTTCGGTCTGGCTGAAGAACTTAGCCACTCATTCTCGGACGAATGTCTTATTCTGGCCAAACCGCATGGCTTCGAATTGCGCGAGTGCCGTGTCGTAGAGAAGTAGAGCGGGTTAGTATACACATAGGCAGCACGACAGTGTTTCCGGTTCATATGGGGGAGAGCAATCTTCGACAACGACACATGCGAAGACCGCGCGGCAAAAAAAAAGTAAAAAGTGCGGGCTCGCGAAGATAGCAGGGGCAAAATAAAGAGCGTCGCCGGCGTTGAGTACCGAAGATTCAAGACACCGACGAATATCGAACGCCTTTGTCAGTATGTCATGGGAAACTCTGCGGAACTTGGGCGACGCAGAGCGATTAGCTGTTTGCCACGACGCGGCTGACCTGGAGCACGGACCAGGCCTTGGAGTGGCGGTGCAGGACGCTCGCAAACCTGGGATGGAGACTCGCTGCGTGCGACACATGGCGCCCGATGCACCTGGCCGGCCCTTGGTGCTTGCGGCATGTTTTTGGCCATTCAAAAAATTGTGCGAATTTCAAGACGTCAGCTCTATCCTTGCGCAGACGCAGCAGAGATGCCGCAGAAACTCCATTTTTCTTCGTGTACTCCCTGCCTGCTCGGATAGAGAGAGCCTGGTCGCACAGGTGAAGAGGACGCTTAGAACGTCGGCTGCCGTTCCTCAGGTGAACTGAGAAACCTCTCAGTGTTCTACAGAGGAGGGAGGGCAACCCACAAGTGTCCCACCTCTCCGCAAAGTTTCGTGCCTTCTTGCTGCAATCGGCGCTAAACAGTTGGTTCGGCCATTGATGATACTCTTCTCAACTTAACTCTTAACCTAATCTTCTTTAAACCTATAACGGCGTCGAGCCGCGATCAAAAACAAAATATAAGCTTTCACAGTAGACAATAGTTTCGAAAAAAATGGATATGCGTGTACCCATTTCTCTTGAAGAGCTAAAACGCCAAAGAGATGAAGAAGAGTCAAAGGCAAGTCGTCCGGTGTTTATGAGCAAGTCTCGCAGAGAGGCAGTGCTAGAAGGACAGCGAAACAAGAGGAAAGCGAAGGAAACAAATCATGCTCCTCGCAGACTTCCGTTCAAAAGAAGTCGCAAAGAGACGAAACACGTCAACTTCACTCACGCTGTCTCGGAAGCTGAGAGCAAAGAGCACCAAGGGTCCGATGAACGCCGCACCGGCACAAAATACGTGAAATCTTCGCGGGGGCGTCACTCATCAAAATTTCGTTTTGGTTGGGATGAATCTGACGATACAGCCGCCGATGACGACTTGCGAAGACTGGGGGCACCGATTCCGCAATTTGGGAGGGGGCAGTTAGGAGGTATGTCGGACATCTTCAGTGTCAAAGGTTCAAGTCGCTCACACCTGCGTGATGCACGACACTGGTCCGAAAAGCCCAGGGACCAGATGAGTGATCGAGACTGGCGAATCTTTCGGGAAGACTTCCTAATCACAGTCCGCTCATCTAATGCACCAGCTCCCAACCCTGCTCGAAATTGGGATGAAACTGGCTTACCGCAAAAAATACTTGACTTGATAAAGAGGGTTGTAAGATATGAACGACCAAGTCCAATACAGATGTCGTCGATCCCAGTTGGGCTGGCCAAGCGTGATTGCATTGGTCTGGCAGAGACCGGTTCGGGAAAAACGGCTGCGTTTGTGTTGCCAATGATAGTGCATTTGATGAACATGCCGATTATGACAGCAGCTAATGCAAACAACGGTCCGTATGCTCTAGTTGTAGCACCAACACGTGAATTGGCACTGCAGATAGTGACTGAAGCAAAAAAGTTCACTGATCCAATGGGGTATCGGGTGGTTGCAATTATCGGTGGTCAAGAAATGGATATCCAAGCCATGTCACTGCAAGCGGGCTGTGAGGTTGTTGTCTGTACCCCAGGGCGAATGGTAGACCTACTTGATCGACAAATGGCTGCTCTTGGGAATTGCAACTACCTGATTCTTGATGAAGCGGATAGAATGATTGATATGGGCTTCGAACCACAATTAGCACAGGTACTTGACTGTATACCAGGAGGGGACAGGCGAACTTTTATGTTCAGTGCCACAATGTCTCCGGCTGTCGAGCGATTGGCGAGGAGCTATTTGAAAGATCCCGTCGTCATTTCAGTGGGAGAGACTGGAAAAGCAGCTGATAATGTTAATCAACGAGTAGAGTTCTTCAGTTCTGAAGCTCGGCGACGAAGCCGTTTTATTGAACTTTTGGAGACCTTAGAAACCCCCATTTTGGTATTCTCAAATACCAGAAGTGGTTGTGAAATGATATGTCGGTATGTCGAGGCGAATTCAGCTGTGCGCACAGTCATCATGCATTCTGGAAAATCCCAAGAGCAAAGGGAAAAAACACTGGAAGGTTTTCGGTCTGGTAGGTTTGGAGTTCTGATTGCCACCGATGTGGTCGGAAGGGGTATCGACATTAAAGGTGTCAAACATGTGATTAACTTTGAGCTACCAAAAACCATTGAGGCATACACGCACCGAATTGGGCGCACCGGAAGAGCTGGGGAGAAGGGCACTGCATGGTCCCTGGCAACAGAAACCAACAGAGAACTTTTCCCTCTACTAGCATCATTGCTCAAAAAGAGTGGGGCCAATGTACCGCCCGAGATTCTTCGGGAAGCAAAGGGTTCTCACGGATCTAGAGCAATAACAGAATAAACCGTGAACGAATAGTCCTTGCATATCAAAGTTGTGAATGAAGATGGGGTTTCCACCGGATATTGGTTCTCTTCTTCTGATAGAAACTGTGCTTCGCCGTGCGTATCACCAAGCTCCGAGGACAATAATGATCATCATGTTTCGCAACGAATTTTGCAACAAAATCGAAATCAATACATCACTATCGTCATCATCTGAAGAGAAATGCTCCCATGACTTTCGGAATGTTCCCGGGATCTTCGAGCAATTTTGAACGGAAGATTCGCTCGATAGAAGCGAAGAGGCTGCTTGAGACGTCTGGCAAAATCCATTGCACACACCATACCAGATGAAACGAATCCATTTGCCATGCACATGCAGGATAAGTACGCGCACGAAAATTAGGCCCAACACCAACTCATGAGCTTCAGTCAAAAAGCGCGAAGATGAATGGGGATGATCGTTCGACGACCAATCGCACAGCGCAATCCCCAACTTTTCCCTGCATCGTTACAGCAGCCCACACCTTCTGGTAGTGCGATGAAGGTGTGCGTATAACGTGGACTCCAGCTTCCATTGGATAGAACGAGCAAAAGTCGTAACTTAAAGGGGCTCCGCCAACTACACCGTACATGCTTGTCACGGAAGACTGGATAGCTTCTTCCAAGACTTGTTTCGACATAGGCTTAAGCGTAGGACTCGCTATTTCAGCTCTTATCTTTAGATACACGAATTTCGGTCGCAATGCCTTCATGGAATACGACGAGTAAAAGTTGCACGTGCACGTCAGTAGCTTGTGAAAATGAGAGGAAACAACAGTGACACTAATGTGAGTCACAAAGATATGAGAAGTGGAAGCCAAGACATATATACAGTATTAGACCTTAACACGCAGCGAAAGAAGACCGCCAATTCGAGCGTCAACATTCAGGTAGGTGACGTGACTCTTCCTGAAGCGCTCATTGCTTCTTTGTGAAGCTATCCGTGAGGAATGCTTTGCAAGCATGAGTTCAGCCAGTCGGATCAAAGTAAGGTAAATCCCTCTTTATGTATCGCAATTTGCACACGTGCACATCTACTGCGCACGTGCATATTATAGTACAATACTCTCGAGAATAGCCCAATAGCGCCCATTTTTGATTGCCAATTTACGTTAAAAATCCGAGCACACCCCAAAATGCCGAATTTCTCCGTCGTATCTCACCTCTACAAAGATAGTAATGTGCCTCTGTACCCAACGCGGATCGCCCCGTATTGCTGACTTACATTTCTTGTTCCGTTGGTATCACTAGCTAGCTAGCTAGAGTGGACGAGAGCTTTGAAACTTGATTTGAAACACATCATCGCACCTCGAAATTCCATTCTTCTGGGTGATTGAAAGTGTCCGGCCACAGCTTCGGAAAAAGGGCACTGGGACAAGGAAAATCTCCCACTTTAGCAAACTTCCCGAATACATTTCCCTTGATCACAAATTGCAAAAAGACAGACCGGCTAGGCGTTCTCCATCACTCGAGGTTGTGATTCAGCTTTCATTGCACAACACTCGACATTTTTCCGATTCTTCTCTAATACCCAAAATCCTTGTGGATGGAACCTGCAGAAGAGCAAGCCGCAGAGCTTGAGGCACTGGAGGCCATTTTTGCTACCGAATTTCGCCTCTTACAGGATCAAAACTCCAAGGAAGGCGCTCGTTTCGAAATCGACCTTACCGATGATGTGAATGGAACAGTTAAGGTGAGGCTCGTTGTAACGCATACGGAGAATTATCCTCAACAACCACCTATTCTTGTGCTTCACGCGCTCGAGGGTTTATCGGCGTCGCGGCGGAAAGAGCTGCAGTCCCATTTGGAATCAATAGCGGTAGATCATGCAGAAGACCACATGCCATCAGCATTTTCTTTGTGCGAAGCAGCAAAGGAATGGATCGCAACTCATGTAGTTGGACATCCGCAAGATAATGATGATGAAACGCATGGAAATGATACCAAGTTTGAAACCTTGGATGCTACCCAAGAAGATAAGGTCGAGGTTATTTCAAGCAAAGCAATGGGGACGCCTGTCACCGTGGAAAGCTTTATGGCCTGGAGAGAAAAGTTTTTGGAGGAACTACTGAGCTCCAAGTCCGTAGACCAGATTTCAAAGGAGAAGAACACAAAAATGAACGGAAGAGAATTCTTCGAATCCAAAACATTGGTAGTCACAGCGGAAAGCGAAAGTTTCTGGGAAAATGAGGCCATGTTTTACGAAGATGATGCTTAAGGATAAGTTCTTGATTTAAGATTCTTCAGCTTATGTAAGCCAACGCTTCCTCGCATCGACGGTATTGCCCACCGTACCAAGTGGCAAAAGAACTAAAGCCAAAGTGTCTCAAGCAATATATATAAGTGCGAAAGGAAATCGTCGGTGCCAATGCGCTATGTGAAGTCGCATGTCTTCAACAGCTTTCGATTTACGATCGCATTTGTCCATCTTCACAAGAATGCAACAGAAGATTCAAAATCGTCAATGTCTTCAAGAAGCTCGACAATTCTCCAAAAAAGTTTATTGTGTTTTCGTCAGGGAAAGCCTTACGCCAGCTCTATTGAAAGAGCAGACTGTTGGTAACCTAACTCGCGAATAACATCTGAGCAAGCAAAATTTGAAGAAATGAGCAAATCTTATTACTCTATCCATCCCAAAGAAGAAGAGTTAATATCACGACGAGTAAGGCAAATCCCCACTCTACCTCTAGAAAGGGAATCTTATTGAATATCAAGGGGTCATATTTGAACACAGGCAGCGTGTTTGTGGACCTCGCTGACACTGTTTTTGGACATCAGCTCACTGGAACATTGATTTTATGAAGCGCTGGAGCCACGCAATAAGCATCGTTGAATGAGTTGATTCTACCGCCTGAAAATTAGGTGCAACCCTTCCGAATTAAGATCAGACGAACCAAGAAAGTCAAAGCAAGATATTCAATTCAATATGCTTCTGTTTTGAGCGTTAATGTATACTGTGCGTGTCGTGGTTTCATCGGATTACATCGACCATCTCTCTCCTTGTAACGATATTATTTGCTCTTGAAGCTTTGTTGCAGTACATCACTATAAAAGGTGATCGCACCCTCCCAAGTAGTACTCTCGGCGGCGTCCATCTTCGCAGCAACTTCTTCGATCACCGTCCCTTAGCTCTTAGCTTACGTTATAGATTCTTCGAAACTTGGTTGTCAGTTGAGGTGCCAGTTCTTTACAACTTTCTCCTAAATGGCTCAGTGGAAATCTTCTTTCGCAAACATGGTCGGATTTTTTACTTCAGAATCTCAAGGCAGGACTGCAGAGAGTGAAGATGTAATTCCTGCGGCACCACGATCCTTTGAGGTGGAACAGCAAAGTCAGAGTAGCAGGTCTTCTTCCCATGCCGAGGGGAGAGAAGAATTGGATGCAATGTTTCATGACATCTGGGTAGAACTCATTGCTCGAGTTCGAGGATGCCAACCTAAGATTTTGGAAGGGCTTCTTTCTACACCCAGCGCCAGTACAGAGACCGGGCTCACGGTGAGTGTGGCACGGGAGGTATTCAAGCGAGAGATGATCATTGCATTAGAAGACGTCTTTGAAACTAGTCTAAGACATGACGACAAAAAGAACATAATTGGCGATGAAAGTAAGTCGATGGAGTACATGAAGCTGCGCCTCAAGGAAATGTCGGAAAGCGCCATGAACGCAGAGGAAGCGTTACAGCTTGCTATCAAAGAGAGGAATGACCTGCAAGACAGCTGTAATGAAGTCATGGAAGAGCATGAAAAAATGACAAAGATGTTGGAAGGGGCCAAGGAGGAAATCGAGAACTTGCGAGAGATGAACTCGTCTCTGGAAAACGAGACGAGCTATTTAAAGTCTGAAGTAGACGAGTTGCGACAAGCCAGGAAAGATGAGGAAGTGAAAGCTCTTCGCGCTCAACATGACGCTGAGATGGCTCACCTCATTGCAAAGCAGTCCGCACTGCAGGCAAAAATGCTTGAAAAGCAGCTGCAAGAGGCCGAAAGCTCTTCAAAAGTAGTGCAGAAGCGAATGCAAGAGCTTCAAAAGGTTCAGAAGGATTTGCGACGCGCCGTCGCTAGCGGTTCACGACAGCCATTGCCAAACATATTTGGCACGCAAAACGGGTTACCCATGCACAACAACTCTAGATCATTAGGTCAACATGGGGCTACGCATACATTGCGGAAGGGAAACCGCGATGGTCGCGGGAGAATAGGAAAAGTAGGAGGTACAGCACATGTGGAGAAATTGCAATCCGGAACCGAAGCATCATCACCGCGGCAGCTTGCGAGTGCTTTCCATTCTGACTTATCTGGCCGCGGAAATCCAGTCAGAAAAGGGGGCACGAAGATTTTGCGTCTTGACCCCAACGGAAATCTGGAAAGTGTTGAGCGAAGCGCGGATGCAAATCGCGAGAGAAGTGGGCTTCTTAACAGGTTTCGAAATCTTGCTCGCGGGGTTGCTCCAAATGCCGATGTTGAAGGTGCAAGGGACACACGAAGCAGATTCCCCGGGCTTGCAGAGTTGAGGCGTTTGCTGCCATTGAACGAACGTACGAACCGGCGGTCGGATAGAGCTTTCAGATCTTCACATGATGCACCTCAGACACTAGACGCTCTTGCGAAAAACCTTGAGGCGTTGGAGAACGTAGTGCTTGGGAAACAGAAAGAGGTGGACCGATTGCGAGTGGAGCTACGGATTGCTACGCAACAAGCCAATGTGTTCGAACAGCGTTTGAGGAAAGAACAGCACACGCGAGTGCAGATGAAATATGGCTCTCCTGAAAAGAACAACTCCTCAAGGGAAGTCGGTTTTGGCCCGGATGGTGATGGACTTGAGGACGGGGAGAAGGGAGAGCGCAGAAACTTCACATCGCGACTGTCCTGTCATACATTCTAAACGAGCATGGAGAAAGCTCCATGAGACGAGAATCCATTTCCCCTCCGCCACAGATAACTTCATTGTGTCATATCAAGACGCACATTCACCCTCTTCAAGATCATCGCGGAAGTAATCTCGCAGTCGAAATTCATTTCGCATAAAGTTTGAAAAGCTCAAGTGCATTAGACTAGTTTATCCACGTCTTTAAATGTGAGCAGAGCCCGCTCTAGAAGGTTAGGCATTTCACAATCCGTTTACCCTATCCAATGTGTTGCCATTCCTGTTCAATGATATTGGTCATTGTACCTGCCTCAAAATGTAAGTTGAGCTTGAGTAACGTAGGGTGAAGCGGTGTTTATCGGAACCATCTGGATTTCTGAGGCTGTCTGCCTGCGCTCATGGGGGTTGTCACAGCAATAATGACGTAATCCGAGCGAGGCATTGTCTATGTAGGTGGCGCAGCACTCAAATTAGATCGCGGTATGAGGAAAAGTGCACCGGCTGCAACGGTTGGATTTCATGAAAAGTGGACAACATTTTATCAGCACTTGGCGTCAGCAGTGCTACTAGAGATACAATACTTTTAGGAGGGAAAATATCGTGTAGAAGGGATGGCTAACGTAGTGTCATCGCACGTATCATAAGAGTACCAAATGGCATATTTAAGACTAAGGCATGAACGTTTTCGACAACCTCGTGAGTGGTTGGTTGCCTCCCGTGTACTTCACATCCTCTTATCATACGCAAAAACATGGGCGCATGCTATCCTGTTTTGCTGCATTTGTGACATCAAATCTTTCTGGATTTCTTGATCACAGATCTTCGGTATTTCACCGCGTTACTTTTGTTATTGCAAGTTATCAGGAAAACTTCTGACAACACGAAATGGCAGAAACATGGGAGGACTGCGTCGCACTTCTCCGCGCAGGTGCATCCCCATCGGAAGTCTTACCGAAGCTCAGGGAACTGATAAACTCTGAAGCCCCTCTTCCATTTCCGCAGCCTCAAGGTTCATCCGATCCGGGCATCTCTCAGTTGACATCGATATGTCACCACAAAATTGGTGATGTTGTTGTACAACTGCCTTATGCCCAACCACCGCCCACACTTTGGACAGAGCTATCAAACTACTCTGACGAAGAAATATTTGATACAGAAACTGTCATAGATGTTATGCAAGAGTTCTCTCCTATAGTTGTTGGGCCTCCTGAAAAAGAAATTCTCGAAATGTTGAATGAAATTGACCTGTCCTGCTCACCAGGTGAGGATGCCAAAAATTCGGCTGGGGATCCATTAGAAGATGAGGATGGCTTCGACTTTGGAAACGCGTTTACAATGCTTGAAAACATTCTCCGAGGAGCGGATGATCCTGACCATATCGGAGAATGTAACATTCCGATGTTGTCGGAAACAGAGTGGGCCTTGGTTTTGAGCGATATAGAATTCAATGGAGCCGGGAAAGAGGCCTTAATTGATCTCGTGCGCTGCGTGAACCAACAGTCGTTCAGCAGAGTAATCTTGCATTCGATACTTCCCATTCTTGCAGATGAAATCGAATGGGAAGACTTTCTTGAACTTGTAAGCATAGTTGCTTCGTCCGCTGAAGTATGCTCCATGCCACATGACGAACTACTGAATTTAATGAATGTTTATCGGGGCATGGATTCGAAAGGAGCGTTGGCACAACTACAAATCCTTTGCTGCAAGGAAGTATCATGATTGATAAGAGGGCTAACAGCTGAGATCATCGATTTTATCTCCAGTATTGTAAATATCACTGACGGAACATTGGGATGGATATGTATTAATAGTACCAACGATGAGTGTCGAAAATGAAGTCAAAACCTTTGTGCGAAGATGCTCGCTGACTGGTATTCTGAACTACGCAGAACTGCCCTTATGCGTGAACGAAAGACGAAACCCATTCAAGAAACCATGAATAGCTGGGGAGAAAATGAGGAGCTTCGAAGCAGCCAAAAAAGCGAAGGCCACCCAATATGATGATTTGGGGTGGTAATTGTTGAAATGCTTCCCACCCTAGAATAAAGGTCTTCAATGCGCAATCTTCATGGGTGTTGGATTTCAGCAGAGAGGCTATTTAATTAGAGGCCTTGAAACTACCTTACCACAAGATGATCTGCATACTAACATTGAGATTTTAGCTTGAATATAGTTCATGAGAATGGGTTCAGGCTTTCCAGTGATGAAGGTTTAAACAAAGCCAAACATCCGAATCAATTAGGTGTACAAGAAGGGCACAGGGTTAGGTTACTATCCTACTATTTTCCCACGCCCTTATGCACTACCATACATTCGACATTCGTCACTTCTGATCGACATACAGGACAGTTCTTGTCTGCGTTTTCTCTCGTAAGGTAGTTCAGAATGCAAGCTTCACAAAAAGGGTGTCTGCACGGAATAGTTAAGCTATCAGACGGATTATCCATACATATGCAACATTCTATGTCACGATCAGTTTTTGACTCAGATACACTCTGCCCTGGCTTTTGCGTATCTTTCTCTTGGCGTAGAAGGTTCGCAATCATTTTTTCGAAGTCAATGGATTCGGAGGCACGAGTTTGAGACATGGCCTGAGACTGAGATTGAACTAATCTGGAGGATCTACTGCGTGAGTGGTTGGCATGACTGGCACGATGGCCTCGGGAGGGTTTCTCATTGTGCCGTCTAGTGCTCGAGGAACAGATTTTGGTTCTCGAAACTGGAGTAAAGTCTCCATCATTCGTCAGCGCTATTATCGGGTCCGAGTGGGAGCTCGCCCGTGTCTCAAATCCTGTCCCATATTCCGAGCAAAGCGAGTGCAACGTTTTGTACGTCTTTGAAATGAAGTCGCCAGAGTCTTGAACGTTCCATTCCGTCAGATCGAGGTTGTCCACGATATCCGTAGATCGTGCAGCACCACCAAATAAAGACAGGATGCGACGCACTTCCGAGAGTATCGTTTCAGGAGACGGCCTATTATTTGACCCGATCCTGATGCGCCTGTTGCGGTTGAACTTATTGTCTACGGAGCGCAGATCTGGTCGCGAGGCAGCAGGTTGGAATCGATCCTGCCGCAGTTCCAGAGACGGAGGAGTTTCCGAACTCTCTTTCAATAGGGCACCATATCTGTTACCGACAGCGAAAGCTTCTTCTCCTTCTTCTGAAGATGCACATGAATTAATTTGAGGAGTCATAACCATTTGTTTCACGGCAGACGGTTTTCGTTCCCTTCGAGATTTCTTCGCCGAAGAATCGTCTTTCCGTTTCGCTCCTTTGTTCTTATCCATTAAAGCGAGTAGGTGCTCTTGTTGTCGCACCTTCTGAAGTATTTTGACACGAGTTCTTTTCTTTTTGGGACACAGGCTCACAGCACGTTTGTAATGATCTATTGACGCAATGATATGACGTTTCCGACCCGAGTTGAGTTCTTGCGCTTTCGCCCTGTGTGCATCTCCTTCGAGAAGAAAGACGTGATACAACATAACCTTTTGCTGCTCAGACACAAGCGCATGCTGCCCATTCGCTTCCTTTTGCTGTTCAAGTAAAGCCTGTATTTTGTTGAGGTCCCAAATGCATGCGTCCCATTTTTTCATTCGATATCTTATATCAGCTCGTTTGAAATATAGACTAAGTTTTAAAGGAAATGCTCGAATGGCTCTGGAAAGTAATGCTTCTCCTCTTTCTAGGTCCACAACTTTTCTTGATGCAGACATGTTCTCAAGTTGACGACACCTTTGACCATAAAGAAGTTCTTTTATATGGCTAATTCCGTTCACTTCTCCCTCGTTGATATTAAGAATCGGAGGCAATGAAGTTAGAGTAATGTCCAAAGCTTTTCTTTCAAAATGCAATATGACTTCTCTAACGTCACGAGACAACGTATGGTAGACCCACTCTTCTTCCTTCGATAAATGACCAACTGCAGCCCATTTGTTCATGTTCTCGACTGCGGATTCATTTTGAATCATCAGCCTTGTCTCCCCGTCCTTAATGCTTAAGCTAGACAAATCAGGAGAAGGACTTACCATTTCGGCAACTAACGCAGCGGTTCTAACAAACTGATGTGAGGGCGCAACTCCCTTCCAAGCCTGATATTTGATGCAGTGCATAAGGTACAGTGTTTCAAGGAGCATATCTCGTAGTGATGAAATCGCCGCCAGATCGGTCCTTGTCTTCATGTTTTTGAAAAGTGCAGCGCTAAATGGCTTCTGCACACCATTGACAAGTCCCTCATCATTTCGTTGCCAGCACACTTCATTCTGCAAAAGTATCAGGTAGGCAACACCGTGCACCAGTATACCGTGTTCTGTCGCAAGTTCGTACCCACTTCCATAATTGCCACTGCAGCTCCATTCGTGTAGAGACAAAAAGTTTCTATCATCTCTACGCTCATCATCGTAGACGCTAGCGAAAAACTGCTTCGCTTCTCCAACCTTGTGGGATTTGAAACGAAGTTTCCACATTCGTCGAGCAAAGCATGGCGGACAGTTGCGATCGCATGCTTTACTCTTCTTCTTGCCGCCTTGAGATTGCAAACGCAAATGTGGCCCAAAATACCGGGTAAAGTCTAATGCCCCACTAGAATGGAAAGAATTCCCAAACACCTGTGCCGTGCATCTAGACAAGAATGTATCATTGCCAGATGGTAAAACCTTAAATGCCTTCTCAAATAAATCCCAGTCTTCATTCTCTCGAACATGAGAAAAGTCTAGCTTCGAAATGGGTTCTTCGTTATCTGAATCTTGAATTGGTGATGGCTCTGTGTCATTTTGAGTCCCAGAAACGAAACAAGCCAACTCCGAGGCAAGTCTACAAAAAACTTGGTCACTTTCACTTTCTTTTCCACTCTGATCAAAAGGAGAAGCATCTGAATACCGAGCCAAACGTAGAGACTCTACAGCGTCATCCATGGATAAAAACGTCTTGTACTTCAGGCTTGAAGATGTAGGATTTTGTGAAAATGCACCATCGAGTGACTCTGGGTTTGGATTTCGGTTCGCATTCACACCTAAATTCAATTCAGAATAATGAGAAGAATCTGAAAGTTGCGAGTCATGAATCATCGGTTGCTCTTCGTTGTCGAGAGAGTTGCTTTCGACAAAGCCAAACTCGTCGCATCTAAGTACTTCATTTCGATCTGGGAAAATCTCCTCATCGTTGGATGCAAGTTCGTCTCTGGAGACTACACCAGACTCTTCGTTATGGTTGCGTCCACATGTACACTGGATCTTACCCTCGTATTCATCTTCTTCATACTCATAATCAGCATAACAGTTTGTGTCCTCGCCGAAACACGAGCCCTCCTGAAAATCCTCATTATCACCTTGTGTTGAACAAGACTCACTATCGTTTTGCCATATTAGGTCGTTGTCATCATGGCCACACGGGCCCATGCCCATATGATAGATATGGTAACACAAGTGCTCCACGTTAACAATCAAATTAGGATCACCATCCTCTTTCGCACTTAAATTATAGTCATCGATTCCAGTATTGATCTCCAAAAGGTAACAGCTTGGAGTGTGCGGATGCAAAAAGCGCCCGCGTTCTTTCTGATATGGAAAATCTGCAGGACGTGCAGGCTTTTCTTCTCGAAGGGTAGATTCTTCAAACAAATCAGACGGGCTTTGCTTTGCAATCTTAAGGTCTATTTGAAATCGGCGTAGCTTGTTAAGGGCTTCCGTCATCGAGACTCTCGTGTCCTTTTCTGAGCTCAACCTATTTTTGACACTGACAAGATCTTTGAACACCTTTTCAGCTTCTCCAAAATCGCGCAGTTTGATGAGTGCATTTGCTAGGAGAATGAGAACTTGGAAGTACAAACCAGTATTCTCCGTATAAAACAGATTTGGAAAAGCGGAGAGACACAGCTGGCATATTTCTACACACCGGCGATAGCGTTTGAGGTTGTAAATACATGTGGCTCGATTGGAAAGAAGAGTGGGATCAAAAGGGTTGAAAAGAGAGGCCATTCGGTATCGTTGATTAGCTTCTTTGTACCTGCCCTGTCGAAACATACGAACAGCGGTTTCTCGCAGAGTCGAAGCGAACTGAAAAGTATCAGGTGGGCCACCATAGTCTTTGAAAACTTCAAGGCACTCATTCTCAAGGACATACTGCGCGTGAGGAGAAACGCGAAGCCCGCGACGTTCACTGCGGATGAGGAATGAGGCAATGGCATGCAAACGGTAGCGTGCTTCTCGCTTGCGGCGACGCCGCTCCAGCGCACCATCAGAGTGTGAGGACTGCATATGCTTAAGAATTGCCCTGGCTAGAAGCAAGCAAGCCGCAACAGGTAGGCACTTTTGTATGCAATTTCGCATACGATGCGAGAAGACAGGAAGCTTGGAAATGCTCAACTGCGCTTGCCGAACTCTCAAACGACGCGCAGACGGAGGAAGGCTGTTCAAGTATCGAAGATCCGTTACCCCACAGGTTGCGTTTTTGCAAACTAACAGTGCAGAAATGCATAGAGAGATAGCAGGCGTCGCTCCCAAGTCGGGCAACAAAGACTGCGTGGCAGTGATTGAAGCACCCGCGGAATGCAATTGAGCGCGACTTGTTGTCAAAAGCGCCGGTGCCAGTGCACAGCCGCCCCCTGATGGACCCGTCGATGACGACCACATGTGTGTTACGTGTGACACTTAAACAGCAATGCTTCCAAGCACACCAGCTACTACAGTGCTCCAGATACGGATCTCGTCCAGAGAGAGGGTTTCCATTCCGATCCTCGTTGAAGCGTCGGCGACGTTCGCCTCACTGCAAGCATCCCCCTTTCTAGTCCGCGGCCAAATACAACTATGATCCCTGGATTCATATCTTCCCCGCTGCCGGTCTCTTCACGTCCGCGACGGAGCTCCACGCGTGTTCCACGATGCTCCACGACAGCGCCACAGCCGCTTGTGACAAAAACCAAGTTGCCCGCCACGCAGTCTCATTTTTTGCATGTTGATGACTTTTCCTCGCAGCAGTTGCGAGATGTACTTCGCATCGCTGACGAGCTCAAGAAGCGTGACAGTCTCAACGACCCCGAGTTCCTGCCAATGAAGAAAAAGGCGATGTCGATGGTGTTTGCGAAACCCTCGGCCCGCACACGGGTGTCTTTCGAAACGGCTGTATTTAAATCTGGCGGACACGCATTATGTCTCGGTCCAGAAGTTGGCGTGAACACTAGGGAAGCGGCGAAGGATGTTTCTCGAGTGCTGTCGGGAATGACTGACATCATTATGGCTCGCTTGTTTGCACACAAGGATATTATTGAAATGGCCCAGTACGCATCTGTTCCAGTTATTAATGGTCTCACTGATTACAATCACCCATGTCAGATTGTCGCAGACGCGCTCACAATCTTGGAATCTCGTGGTTCGATTGATGGAGCACACGTTGTTTATGTTGGCGATGGGAACAACATCGTTCACTCTTGGTTTGAATTAGCTTCGTTGCTACCTATTCGATTTACATGTGCTTGTCCGAACGGGTACTTGCCCAACATGCAACTCTTTGAAAAAGTAAAGAGCATGGGGATATCAGAAGTAAACATTTCACACGACCCTCAGGAAGCTACTCGAAATGCAGATTTTGTTTACACCGATGTATGGGCCAGTATGGGGCAGAAGGAAGAGGCTCTGGAACGTGAAAAGGTCTTTAAGGATTTCCAGATCACCGGTGATATCATGAAACATACAAATAACGGCAAGTTTCTGCACTGTTTACCCGCGGAGAGAGGAAGAGAATGTACGGATGAAGTGATGGAAGCCGACTATTCAATCGTGTTTCAACAAGCAGAGAATCGAATGCATGCGCAGCTGGCTATCATACTTGCATGTATGGGAATCGATGTTGGAGTTTAGTGTCACTATCGATTGTGAACTGCTGTTATAAGATAGAAGTCTCCGTATTACTTTCATTTCAAAATTCATTTGCAATTATTCTTTGCAACAGCGCCTGTTAGTAGTCTACACCTTTTGCCCACATCTTCGCTACCTGATGGAGGCCAATGTCTCACTGAACTTCTAAATGTATCCAATGCTCTTAAGTGTGGAGAAGACACTGCGGACATGGGTTGAGTCAGTGAAGAGCATTCCATTATTCACAGAGATGATGAAAATTCAGTCACACGTCTCACCTACGGTCATCAGAAAAGCTGATTGTGAAGATACAGTTGGAAAGTAGGATTGTGCGCCCTTTAACCCTCGAACCATTCTACCTGCGGATTTGTCAGTAACACTGGAAAAGCATCTGCGATTTATCTGGTATTTGAGTGTGCACTTTTTGTCAATTATAAGTACTGACACATGAATGCATGCACCGCAATGCATTACTCTAGATGCAACAATCAGATGTGTACAGCCATTTCGACGAGAATCCCGTAGAAAATCATGAAAATTAATGAACTCATCAAAATTGGGTAATTGAGACCTCAAATCCGGCACCGTTGGTCCAGTTGCTCGGTCAGTGCAGATACAGATATGTACGCTGTGGCCGTGGCCCACGAGCATCCGGAATTCTCCGATTTCCGAGATTCATGACATCATCCCACCTCTCCCATTGAATGACCTCCTTCTTCTGAAAGAATTATAGACTAAGAGTGCCTAACGAACTCAAGCAGTTTCTTCCCTTCATATTCGGTTTTGATACAATGCTTTTCCTTCGCCGCTTTTAACCAAAGTTTTGCTGTTGGACTGGACAAAGTTTTCATTCATTCTCATTCTACCGTTCGAGGCATTTCAGCTCCACACTCGGCAAATCCGATTCTTACCGTTTGTACTAGAGCTTAAGCGTTCTCATTTTCATCGACAGTAATTCTTCTCAGGTGCATCATATACCTGCACTCACATTTATGCAGTGAGAATGACCGTCCGGACAACCACTTGGATTCGGAGCTCTTGGCGACAATTTTCAAGTCATTCAAAAGTCGTCCACCCCATACGACCGGCAGCGTCCTTAATAACCAAACCTTTGACTCCGCTAACACCATCAATAATCACACGACCTGCTGATTCGTTTGTACCAACCCCGAAGAGATCGAACAGTTCCACGCCTCGCACCCGCTCGCCGCACTCCCGAAATCATTCAGAAGAGCGCATAGTCCCATTCACCCCAGAACAGCTTTATCGAGTCGTTGCAAATGTCGATGAGTACTCGGAATTTGTGCCGTGGTGTACATCATCGCGAGTAACGCGTAGAATTGATGAACATCACATAATCGCCGATCTCGCAGTAGGCTTTCGTGTTCTTTCTGAGAAATACACATCCGTTATCACTTTGAAGCCGTACCGATCCGTTTGCGCGGATGTGCCAAACTCATCCCTTTTTGACTACCTTATTACTGATTGGACTTTTGAACCCGTAGGTGACATCACAAAACTCAAGTTCTACGTAGAATTTGCGTTTCGGAATCCAATGTACCAGCGCGTGACAAACATATTTTTCGAAGAGGTTGTTAAACAGATGGTGGGAGCTTTCGAGAACAGGTGCGTTGCCAAGTATCACGGTGCTGAACGTCATGGAATACTACATAGATGGTAACTGCCCAATAAAAGAAATGCAATGACCATGCCAACGAAACTGGAGCCTAATCATTGTCATTTTCACTGCTGGGTTCAGAGTCAATTTCACCTTGTTCGCCCAACAGCCTCCTCGCTGCTTCAATCAGGTCACCTATAGCATCTTCATGTCGAAGCTCGACGGGAAGTCCATCCGACATCCCGCGTGAAGGAAGTATACCACAACGCTGAGCGCATCGAAACTGAGGTCTTCCGCTGGACATCCAGTGCGCAGTGTTTAGCTCCTCCCAGCTGTATAGTAGGGATTTTGCCGCTCCCCAGTGGTCGAAGTCAATAATCCAGACATTTTCCCGTTCGATGTAAACGTCGACGACATAATTACCCGGGAAGGAACCCTTTATCGCTGTGTCGTAGAATTCAATGATCTTTTCCACTATGGAATCCATTTCATTGTCATCATACTCAAAAAAGTTCTCTGATCTCTGTGATATGGCAACGATTTCCTCATTACGCACAAACACTCGAAACTCCATGCGGTCATCGAGATTAGCCCATTTTCTTAAAGCCAAAGAACATCCATTCTCTGCATCGACAATGTGCATCACACGTTCTGAAGAATTAAACATGACAAGCACATCTTCCGCACTTGTGCATTTCAAAGAGCGATGGAAATTAACCCAAGTTGCATCCGAAGGACACTTGGAATCAAATTTTGGGCACACAGCACCCCCTAACTCACTAATGCAAGCGTTGATTGAAGCTTCCAGATCAAGATACGCGGAGGTTTCTGCGGTAACGTCGGATGTTGTTCCGTCAGACCATTCGACAACACCCTCTTGTGTCGTTGTTTTGACCGTGCCTTCGAGTAGAGAATGCAGCACCGGGGGATCCAACCAAACAAAACGTGTCTTGGGAGTGCGACGACGAAACCTAGGAACCCATGCGTTTGGTGCGAATGAAACGGTTGCGGGACTTGTCGTGGCTGGCATTTTCGAAATGACACAGTCTTTTACTTACCAGGGCTCAGAGTAGTATCTGTGTTTTGTTGTGGCATGCCAACCATCAACCTCGTTTCAAGCTTGCTTGAAAACTAGGCTGCACCCGTCTCGAACAGCAACCATGCCGTTTTCCCCTGCTGGACCTACACGACTGTGTAAGAGTTAGCTATGCACGCCGTAAGGAGTAGTGCTTGCTTTCGCTCTGTCACCGCCTATGCTCGTCAGCGGTTACAGAGGGACCATACCCTTCGAATTACAGAGTGCAAACCGCACCGACTGGGCAGCCTTTTTCCCGAAATGCGTTGTTTTGCAATCGTGCAAATCACACATAGTGCCCGAGCACTTGCTCCAGGCAAACTCTTCATTTCTATTTAATATAAGTACCAAGGGTGTCCCCTTAGAAACTTGATCGCTTTTCAATTTAAATGGTTTATGCAGCTGTTGCGATGGCAGTTATTTGAAAGTTTCAAGATGAAACTGAGTAAGGCAATTCTCTACCAAGGTACCTTACCATCGTACACGCCGCAGCGTATTTTTCACGACGTCCGCTCAAAGAAGCCAAACCTGCCATATTCATGTGCAAACAACCCGCTCCGCAATCGAGTTGAGTAAACCTTCGATAGATTGTCCGCTAGTCGAGTTGTGGATACGATTTGTTGCTTCCCCTGCCCAATTATCCACTCGAGCCATCTGCCGCGCTTCGGATCTTGAAAACCAGCGAATTATCAAGGTCCCGCAAAACTCTGATTCAAATGCCATTCCGATGCGTGGCTTGCTTTTTGTTTCACTTCAAACAACTGTGCCCCTGTTGCGCTCTACTCTTCTGAAGCGATCAAAAGCAACTCTGGATCCTCTTAAAAAAAGCATGTCTCACGCGCCTCGTCGAAGCTCCCGTCTGAGCATCAAAGCTCTATCGGCAAGCCCGGACTCTCCAAAAATCCCCATAGACCAAAGTACCAAAAAGCGAGCACAGACATGCCCCGATGATGAACAAAATGATCCGAGCACTATTGAGATCCAGTCCGCAACGGAAACCCCGCCTTCGTCCAAACCGAAAACCACTGGCAGCCGGGATCGCAAGAGACCTCGCAAAGCAAAGAAAGAGTCAGCGAGCACAGTTGCTCAAGTTGTGATCAGCGCAAATTCTTCGGCCGAGAAAGCCTCCCGCGCCGTCATCACGGAGCCTTCTAACTCCGCGCCCATTCCTTTACCCATATATCCCCCAGACCATGCAAGCAAGCCGTACATTATTCCTCCTGGAATCTTGCGCGTCGTGACATGGAATGTTGCATCATTTCGATCTATTTTGAAGTCCGGAGCTTTTCAATCGTATCTAGACAAGGAAAACCCACATATTCTTTGTCTTCAAGAAACGAAACTGAGCGAGGGGGCCATGGGAGGAATACCAACCTTCAAAGGGTATGACGTGCATTGGAATCACTCTACAGCAAAGAAAGGGTATTCTGGAGTAGCGGTGTTTATCAACAGCAATATCAGTTCTCTCAATTTAGTCCTAGAAAAAGTGGAGCAAGGAATGGGAGATGAAATTGCTGATGCAGAAGGTAGAGTACTGTCTTTGTTCTTCAATAATCGTTTAGCAATCATCAACTCATACGTCCCCAATTCAGGTGGGAAGCTAGCGCGTCTGGACTACAGAACCACCGGTTTCGAACCCGTGATGAGAAATTTTCTTAACGAGACAGCGAAGAGCTGGAACGTTTTATACTGTGGGGATTTGAACGTTGCACATGAAGAAATTGACATTCACGATAGTAAAGGAAACAAGAAAAGTGCGGGACATACTCCAGAAGAGAGAAACGAATTCGGTGAATTACTCGAAAGCGGAGCAGGTTGGATCGATTGCTGGAGGACCCTGTATAAAGAATATCCTGGATATACTTACTACTCCCGAAGGTTTGGAACTCGACTGAAAGAAGCTGGAAAAGGCTGGCGATTGGACTATCATCTCATAGATTCTAAATCTTTCAAACTTGGTGTACTCAGTGACTGTTTCGTTCGACCAGATATTGAAGGGAGCGACCATTACCCTTTGATTGTGGATTACCGAATATCTGAAAATTTGCACTAAGAGGTGAACTGTGAACACAAATGAAAGTAAAGAAATCCATTTTGATCACTGACATAGATTTCTTGCCTTACACATGAAGCTGAACCAAACTCTGTGTAAGTCTTCAACCGTTTCGAATACATTTTGTTGTACGGTTTTTTCTTGCAATTGCAATAAAGACATCCCTCATGCCCCGCTGCTTTTGTCACCAGTCGGTTAATGTAAGCTGACGTAAAACAAAATCTTGAATATACCTTCCGACCTGTAGTTAAGAGAACCCTTGTAGTACGGGTTCATCTTGTTTTGCCTTTTAAGTTAGTAGCAAGAAGAATAAGTTTTAGCATGTCCATGGCTTTGGGGTTAGGTTGTGGCATTTATATTGCTAAGTGATTCCCATGCTTTGCTCCACAATCTTTCGAAATAAAAAGCTTGTACAACAAAACCAGGGCATCATGAAAAATCCAAGAGAAAGATTGTACATACAAGACACTAAATGGACTTGCTGAGCTCAAGATATCGCCGCGAATCAATGCAGGAGCAATTAATTCGAACTAAAATGTCACTTTGTATCCGTTCGTGTCTTTAAGAGTGAATCCAATCCGAAAGGGATATCGATGCTATTTCTGGCCTTCTTGAGGAAAGAGAAGTATCTTTATGATAGGTCTCTGCTGTGCTAGGAATTAGAGCACAACGTCCACATTGAAAAAGAAATGATCGATGCTACTTGCAGAGGGAGAATGCAATCGATTGGATTGCAATCCATTGCAATCCATTTCAATTCCATGAATGCAATATCTGATGGTCGGAGTCCCGGAGGATTGTAATATGTCGGGTTTCATTAGAGAAATCGTCTCCCTCACTATGACCGCGACTACAACCGAGGGACAAGCCAGAACCTAACCAACAAACTGAGTCTGAAGTGCATATATTTCACATAGAAAATGTCAATAAATGAATATGAGCGGCGTTGCGTTATCCTTAAAACCTATTAGTACTCACTTGCAAAACTGATGGGTTTTACTTGCGAAGCAAAAAGTTGCAATCCGATTGCAATCCCCTCGCTTACGGGATGGACGTCTCTGGCGATACTACTGCCTCCATCTACATTCGGATTGCAATCTTACAGTTACTCTTTCGTGAGTGTTGCAATGGAAAATCATTCTAGAATCTTTGTATATTAAGCTTCATGTGATGGCCGCAGAATCGCATTTTTTTTCCGCCGAGGATTTACTGCGCAAAATGTTAACGTTCGACCTTTTCGGTATTGTTTCACAGCAACAGAAGCAGACTTGTTATGATTCCGACACGTGTTGGTACCCTGGTATTTCAAATGTTTTTGTTTTTTTTGAGGGTATGAGGGTGGTACAGTTTCTCGTCTATCTGTATGTATCGTTCGAATTATTCCAACACACGAAGTAACTTTGACTCAGCGTCAGTTTACAAAGGGGAAATCATTTGTACATTTTCGCAGACGAAATAGTTGTCAAAAGTCTGAAAAGCCACCGAAAAGTAACAATCTGAGGGGGCGATAGCTGAACACGAGCCGCCTCTGATTGCACCTGATTGCAATGCTATCGATTGCTTTCGATCCCCTTCCTGGATGACAACAAATTCGATAAGCAGTGCCGAAGCCCACAGCCAGGTTGTCGTATCTATGACTGAATAAATTCTAGGAAGCAATTCATCATACGATGAGGATGCTTCTACGTGGGCTGGCGTCGGTACTTCACATCTTGTGCACGATGCTGATTCAGGATTGGGAATATCTGTCACAGTCTCGCGAATCCGTCAGTTCGCCCGATTTGGAAGACACAACTTCATGCAAAGTGTGACAGGCCGTTGATGCGGCTCGAATGCAATTATATTGATTGGAACAAATTACCGGTGGTCTAGTAATTACTAACCAGATCGACACTCAACGAGGTGGAACTTGCAGTGAAAGGTTCACACATTCGAGCTCAGCGTTGACTCAACTCTGGCGTTCGTACCAGCCCTCCGTCACAAAAACTACCGTCCTGGCTCATATCATCACGATCTTCCACCGCAAAACCGTGGCGCTCGCTTTGGGGTGAAATGCATAACACTCGACAATATTGATGTAATTAATATACTTTGAGTGTATCTGGTCCGTGCATTTAGAGCAATACTGGTCCAAAAGTCGTCGCCAATTTCGTTTCGCTCCTCCACCTGCAGATGGCGGCGTTCGTTCAATCCCTGCCTGTCTTACGGCGCTCGCACGCCATCGCAACCACAAAATCTCTCCTTGATGTAAAAGTTGGGTTAGTCAATCGATGTAAAAGACCGTCAATTGCTACACGCCTAGTTTGCGTGCAACAAAAAGACGCCTCCACCCCAACATCGGACCAGTCAAATCTGAAGAGAAAGCTTTGCGCTCAGCTTGGCGGCTTCAATCGTGGGTTGGATGTCGATCCAGATTCTGAGACCATGTCTCCCGAGGAAGCCGACGTTGAAGAAACAATCGAAGATCTCGAAGACAATTACCCTGCACAGCTTCCGACAAAAGATCCGAATCTGCAGGGGCGATGGCGCCTAGTTTATACATCCAGTGCTATCACCCGCTACTTCGGTGGCGTTACAGGTCTTCAACGTTTGTTGCCGAATGCCACAGTCGGTGAGATAGTTCAAGTAATCGACACGGAGGATGGAACGAGCACGTTTGAGGAAAGTGTCACCTTCGAGCTTCCAGTTATTGGAAATGAAATATCGTTGGACATCCTTGTACAAGGGCGATTGAGATCAACAAATGAGGAGCGTCAAGTATGGGAACCAGAAAACGTCAAGTGCGGCCCTTTCAGCTGGTTCGCAGATAACTGGAAAACCTTCCGAGCTTTTCAAGTCACCGACATCACATACCTTGATGATGAATTACGAATCACGCGCGGTCAGACAGGAAGCGTAGCCGTCTTCAAAAAAGTAATGGACGGTAAACAGGAAGATGTATTGTCCCCTTAGAATACGACGTCTTGCGTGGGGGGCAGCGCTTACAATACTCGCCAACCAGAATCAATCTGATTCCACCCATGTCTGTCAAAGATTTGTTCGCTAACAGTTCGGAATTCTGGTTCATCAGCTAGATGGTTTAGTGCTTCCTGGCTTCGCTTGTTCTTCAGCTCAAATAACATCTTCCTTCGGCACTTGCGGAGTAGTTTTATGTGCACACCATCAGTCAAGCCGTCTTTCAGCAGCTGTGCGCAATATTGGACTTGGACAGTATTCACTAGTCTGTCGTTTTGGAACAACTGAATTGTCACCCACTGAATCAGGTACTCGTTCAACGGTACACCATTTGAGCGCATTCGCTCATAAACTCGCCAGCCCTCTTCAAATTTGCCGTCACGCATGTAGGAAGCAATAAGAGGGCTATAACTTTGTGCACTCGGACTAATTGCCCCTTTTCGTCGTTCCATGAGTTCAATGACACGTATCGCACCATCTTCGTCTCCAGACCGTACGCAGACGTTGATGAATGTATTCAGTGCGATGCGGTCAGGTCGTATTTTCCTCCGAGAAAGCTCACGAAACGTTCGCTTAGCTTGCCCATATTGCCCAGTATCGCCATAGCCCCTCATCAGAATTGTGAATGAGGTCACGGAGGGACGAACCTTATTCACCTGCATGACTTGCATGATACTTTCCGCCTTTTCAAAGTCTCTGATACCAACCCAACCCTCCAGAAGACAGTGGAAGCTGTGAATGTCTGGAAAGATGTGAATTTTCTTACTCAGCATGTCATTGAGAACAGTTTCTGCAAGTCGCACGTGTTCTTTCTGTTTTGAGTGGCACAGTCCAGACATGAATGCATTGCATACTTCAAGTGAAACCACGCCATCTTCAATAAATGACTCAAAAAGCTCAGTAGCGCGGTCGCTTTCATTGCAACGGAGGCATGCCGAAATGAGAGACGCGTATGTTACTGAAGATGGTGGTATGTTGATTTCTTTCATTCGGCCAAAGAGCTTGAATGCCTCATCAATTCTCCCGGCATGTGCAAGCCCAGACATCAAAGAAGTTACCGCTATGGTCAACTGTGTTGGCGACGACGCGCCCTGTTGTGTGCCACTGGCTTGAAGGGAAGACGGTGAATCCAGCAGAGGAGGAGAGGTTTGGGCTTTTGGTGACTCAAAATCAATGTTGTCGATGAGGCTCCAGGCCTGGTCAAAATCGCCTACCTGAATACATGCAGAAAGCAAAGTGTTTGTGGTAACCTGGTTCGGATTGCACCGTGCGGCTTGCATTTGCTGAATCACACTGAAGGCATCTGAAATAAGCCCGCGACTCGCAAGGCCTTTGATAATAGTATTGTAGCTGGCCACGTCAAGTAGTGGTTGGTTATCATCTTCAGCGACCAGGCGCATTGCGGTGCCGAGATCGTTGCATCGAACAAGGGCGTCTATGGCGGAATTGAGCAGTACGGAATCCATTTTCAGTTTGCTACTATGGATGCTGGAGAGGGCCGACTTGACAGCAACCACGTTTCTCGCACGACCATGCGACTTGAGAAGGACAGAGTACGAAAAAGGCCCCATGTCAATTGTATGGACGCTCATGAGGTGGAAGAGCTTGAGAGAAACGCGGTAATTGTTGCGGTTGACGGCGATATTGGCGAGAGAAACGATGAGCTTCTCATCTGGGGTGACGGCATTACCAATGTCCCACATGGTGTCAAGCAATGGAAAGACGAGGTTCCATTTTGAGGTGGAGGCGAGAAATTTCAAAGGCTGCACAAAACTGGATATATGCAAGCGCAAAGCGAGCGAAGACTGCAAGCCGCGAAACAGCACGGCGGCGACAGCATTGGGATTGCGGGCAGTGAGACAGGCGTTGAGGGCGTTACGCCACAGTTGAAGCGACACGGGGGGATCACGCTGAGCCAAACGTTGGGAGAGCAGGGGGAGTATGCGGGCGGGTACGCATTCGTGGATTGCCTGGCGCAATTCGGCGTGCGGCTGGGGGGGCGAAGAGCTGGGGGGGGCGGCGGCAAGGCAGAGAGGCGATAGGGTAGGAGCGGGGGGGAGCGCAAGTCGGGAGCAGCGCGGGCGCAGCGGTACGAACGGATGCACAAACGCCGCCATGAACAAGAGCCGCACCTGGATGTTGGGGAGCAGCGCGGCGCTAGTGCTTGTGTTAGCGCCCGCCAGGGCGCGAAGCGCACGGGCGGTGCACGCTGCAACAGCAAACTCACCGCACAACGGAGCCGCGCTGGCGAGCAGCGCTCCACGGCGCGCGAGATACTCCAAGATGGCGGCCATGCGCCGTATGCAGCGCGCGCGCGCCAAGTGTGCGCGCACCAATGGCCGCGCCAGCCCCAGTGCGCGGGCGCCAAGCGGCGCACGCCGCGCCGCTCCGCTCCTGTGCGGCTGAACGCCGCCGCGCTCTGAATGGACGCTGTTACGCACACCGTCACGGCGCGTGCCACGTGGCCACGCGGCGCGGCTAATCGCGCCGCGTGACGCGGATCTTGCAGATCGCAGGATTCGCGCGTCGTGCGCGCCAATGGCGGGGCGCTGGCCCGTGCGACTGACACCACAACCTGCGAGTGACGGCGCGCGCGGGCCTCTTCGCCACGCCATCGCCTGCTGCGAGCCGCCGCTTGATATATTGCGCATTACCACTCCCTGTCCTACATTGTACCTCCCCTCAACCCGCGCCGTGCCGTCGTTCGCTGGTCGTGCTGAATTTCTTCTCGTTGCTTGCGCCCCGCCCGTCGCTGTCCTTCCGTCCGCTATCCCCCCGTCCCCCGCCGAATTTTTTGGCGCACCGTTCCCCCGCCCCCTTGTTCGTCCGCTCCTCGCCCTCCTCCTGCGTGGAACCTTGTGCGTCGATTCCTACACTTCACGTTTCCCGTAAAACCCGACATGATGCCCAACGGCAAGCCCGCCATGAACGACTCAAGTTCGTTGCAAGACTTCAAGGGCGTTATGGACAAGTCTGCCGCTTCCACCGTCGGCGACAAACTCTCCATTATGAACCAGATGGCGCCAAACGAACTCGAGAAGATGACAGAGTCCGAAACCGCCGGTTTCTTGGAATTGTATGGTCGCTACATGAACGAGCGATCCAAGAAAGCCGAAATCAAGTGGGATCTAATCGAGCAGCCCAGTGAGAACATGTTGCAGAGGTACGGCACTCTCCCCAAACCCACCACCGATGAAGAGAACGAATCTCTCCTTTCGAAACTTGCTGTTCTCAAACTGAATGGCGGTCTCGGTACCTCCATGGGCTGCAAGGGACCGAAGAGTGTCATCGAGGTACGGGATGACACTACCTTTTTGGATCTCATTGTTCAACAGATAGAACAGCTCAACCAGAGCCACCCGAAAGCCAATGTTCCGCTCTTGCTCATGAATTCGTTCAACACGGATTCCGAAACCGCCAAGATTATCCGCAAATACCAGGATACCAGTGTTACTATCACCACCTTCCAACAGTCTCGCTTCCCAAGGATCGTTAAGGAGTCGCTGGAACCGATGCCGCTCACCCATGAGGGTTACGCCCATGAGGACTGGTACCCACCAGGCCACGGCGATTTCTTCCAATCTATCTATTCTTCAGGCTTAGTTGACACCCTCCTAGCACAAGGAAAGGAATACATTTTTGTGTCTAACGTTGACAATCTTGGAGCAACTGTCGACCTTAACATCCTTAAGGACCTTGTTGACCGAGAAGTGGAGTACTGTATGGAACTCACCGACAAGACTCGTGCTGACATTAAGGGTGGTACTATCATCTCCTACGATGGAAAAGTGTCTCTTTTGGAAGTCGCTCAGGTACCCAGCAAGTACATCGAAGAATTCAAGTCTGTCTCCAAGTTCAAGGTGTTTAATACCAACAATATTTGGGTTTCTCTCCGAGCGATTAAGCGTGTCATGCAGTCGGGTGAGATGAAGCTTGACATCATTGTCAACAATAAGGAAGTCAAGGGCACCAAGGTCATTCAACTCGAAACTGCTATTGGAGCGGCCATTGGCTACTTCAACAATGCTTGTGGTGTCAACGTTCCCCGCTCTCGCTTCCTTCCTGTCAAGTCAACATCCGATCTATTGCTCATTCAGAGCAACATGTACAACCTGAAATCTGGCTCGCTTGTAATGAACCCTGGTCGCCAATTCTCCACCACCCCGGTCATTAAGCTTGGAAAAGAATTTAAAAAGGTTGCACAATATCTTGAACGTTTCGGCAGTATTCCCGATATCTTGGAGCTTGACCATTTAACTGTTTCGGGCGATGTCTACTTTGGTGCGAACACTTCTCTGAAGGGAACAGTCATTGTGGTAGCAAATCCAGGAAATACCATCATGATTCCCGATGGATCTGTTCTCGAAAACAAGGTTGTTGTCGGTTCTCTCCACGTGATCCCGCATTAAGCATGACCTGAAGTACTACACTTTCAGCGAATAGTGTACGCCAGGCTTCTTCATTTTGTCACACTTTTGTGCCCTCTCGCCTCATAGAGGCGATCTTCCAACTGTGGTATACCGTAAGATCTGGATTCAGTTGTCGGAGTCGACCAACAAGTTTTGGGTATGAGAACTATCGGGGGCTTTAATCATTGTTGTTCTGAAATCGAGAAAGGAACTGCGTCCGTAAATTTTACCTGAGCTATGAAGCACTTTCGTAGCACGCTCTTCCGTGGCGGATTAGAATTAGTCATCAAGATTATCTCAGTCTGGTAAACGCCATTAAACGAATCAGTGGGCAATCTAAGGGTTAAGAAGTGCTTGAAGTTTCAAGAGGAGTCTCCTCGTGAATCCTTCGGTCCCCAAGATATTCATACCGCGCTGTTTGTTTTTCCTCTACCCGAGACTTTGCTGCGGATGGTTGCGCCATCTCTATTAAAAACGTTCGCGCTTCGGCTATCGCTGTGCCGAGGTCAAGGTCCAAACATTCTGTAGACAGAAATTGTGAGATCCATTTTGGAAGCTTGCATCTTAGTTTGGCACGTGTAAATCGCTTGTCTGCGAAGATGACAATCCCGTAGTCATTCTTATTTCGAATCACGCGTCCGGCACACTGAGCCGCTTGACGCATTGCCTTTCATATGGTTCAAAGTTTGAGAGAAAGACGGTTAGATTTCTGCGAAAACATTGTGTCTTGGCCACATTGAGAAGGTTCTTGAAACTTACATCGAAAACAAGAAAGTCATCTTCTTGTATCTGGTACTTTTCGGCCAAAAACCGCAAACGGGCTTTCAGCACTCGTGACTCTGTGTATTGGAAAGGAACTCCGAAAAGTATCACTGCTCGTCCATACTGTCCGTCAAAGTCTATGCCCTCGGCCGCACGACCCCTAGCTACACTCAGCAAAACAGCACCGCGACCACTGTCGCAGGCTGTTTTGTAGTTTTGGATTGCCAGAGATGCTTCAACCGGGTCTTGAGTTTCCACGAATAGAAGCTTCAGTCGACGTATTTCATCCAAGAGATTTCCCTCTTCTGTCCAAACTTTCACCACTTGCTGCATGAATACATAACTAACAAAAAACACAACTATTCCATCTGGCACGGATCCTGCCAAAGCAATTAATGCATGGCCATAGTTTCGAGATGTGTCTGAAGTTTGGCGAGCGTTGTATTTCGAGCTGAGCGCAAGTTGATCTGAGCCTCGAGTCATGATTAAAGGGCAGACGCATCTTCGTTCCATTGACATGTTAAAACTTGCAGAGACGCTTACCGAAAAGTTAAGCATACGGGGATATGTGTCTAAAGGGCTAAGAGTTCCGGAGGTAATAACGACCGTCCTAAAATGGTTCACCACCCATCTTACCGCCAAGGAGGCATCAAGACAAGCTAATCGCAATACTGGCTCGTACTCACCAGTAAAGTCATTGTAAGGTTCTGTTAGAATCGCCATTCCCTCTTTTTCATATGTGGATAGCAGAGTAATAAAATCTCCTACCGTTAGCAAAGGTTTGAATTCCGACCAGCTCTCCACATGGACTGTCATGAGCAGAGATATCAATCGGTCATACGTAGCTTTGAAGACTCTTTTGTCTTCCACGCTGCATGCGCTTGCTATTTGTCGCAAAAACGGAATAGGACGTTCTTGAGTGACAATTTCCCTATCTGCTCGTTTCTCCAAGAATCGCGTTAATTTGTCCAGAAACTCAACAAACTCTTCTGCCTTTCTAATAGAGTCTGGGACGGCTTCTTGAAGGACATCTCCAGGCAATATCGGGGCGGCTGGTATTTCTTCTCCCCCGACAAAAACATGACCACTTTCGGGTTGAACAGCTTGAGCATTCAGTTCGGCTAGCGGTAAACCGGAAGTCAAACGACGATACTCTCCCCTTAATCGCTCTACTGCTGATTCTTTTGCTCGGTATATTGCTGAGTTCAATTGAGTGATATTCTTCAGCGCTCCACGTATCGTTGGCTGCTCCAAGTCTACACTGAGAGCTTCTATACACACATTGTCTATATTGTGAGCTTCATCTGTGATCATATCGAACTGTTAGAAACTAGATGGGAACCATAATAATGCTCTAGAAATCTAGATAGTGGTAAAATAATCGCTTACCGAACACGACAATACTCTCAGGGGGTAGTCCGGTGGACACAACACCCGCAACCTTTGGGTCCAAAAGATAGTGATAGGAGTACACCAAAATATTCGCAATCATGATCGAATGTCTTGCTAGAAAGTAAGGACACCACTGTCTACGACTGCCGTACATACGAAGGTCGACAAGATTGTAAACTCCA
The DNA here is from genome assembly GCA_019155205.2 of Gracilaria vermiculophylla. Taxonomy (NCBI): domain Eukaryota; phylum Rhodophyta; class Florideophyceae; order Gracilariales; family Gracilariaceae; genus Gracilaria; species Gracilaria vermiculophylla. The sequence continues at coordinate 1,507,352 of JAHNZQ020000010.1, read as the reverse complement.
GGTGCAAGGATATGGTCTAAACCTTCACGATCATAACTTTCAAAGTATTTGCAAAACGGAACCGTTCGTTGAGTGTCATCTTCCATTTGTTCTCTCACCCAAGAAGATGTTAGAGACCGACAGCCACTATCAACGGCGGAACCTTCCATACGGCTGACTGATTCGTGAATACACAAGTGCCTTCTGGAGGCCAAACCAACGGTTACAAGATCATTTGGAACTCCAAGTTCTTCTTCTCTACTTGCCACGAGAATCTTCATTTCATTCATGACTTTCTGCATCTCTTCGACAGTTCGCGTACAGTAAACAAACTTACGAACGCTCTTGTCGGGACTTCTCGTCGTGAGGAACGCCGTAATCAGGGAAAGTAGCGTGATCGTCTTGCCAGTTCCACTTGGCATCTCGAGTAGTGCGTGACCCCCACAGTCAAGAGCCTTCTTGAGCTCCCTCATGTAAGCATGTTGCTCTGGATACAGAGACTGGTATGGAAACACTACCTGCAAGCCGTCAATGTCAACCAGTACCATGCTTGCAGAACAGTTTTGGGGTGAAATGACGATACTCAGCTGATGTTGGGTATAAATATCAGTCTCAATTCTCGACACGCACTCTCAAGTATGTGGCATCATCTGGAGCCCATGATGGCGAAAACGATCGAAGAAACTTGCGGGGCTCCTCACCAACAAGACCTCGGCGTAATCGATTCAGACTTTTGGTTACCTACCGCGGGAAATCGGCCATCTGTTATTCTTTGAGAAATCGTGATGCCGACCTGCGTATGAAATAAGTCGATTCTAGCTAACGCATGACCAGTCGCTTTTTCCGAGAGAACTGACTCTAAATACCGGAAGGCTGGTGACGGTCGAAGGGCTAGCTCGTGAAATAAGAAAATTTGCAATCATGATCTTTCGCCACCACTGGAGAAAAGCCCCACAACGCGTGGATCCTACAACCATCAGGGAGAGGGATTTCTCTACAGGTCAGCGAATGCTGTTTTAACCGCAACAATGCGCGTTAAATGAGAATTGCCTTCTTCACGGCCGTAGCAGGGTCAGTCTGAATACATAAATGACGAAAAATACGTGGTACTCCACATAGTAAACTCAAACTTTGCGGAGTTGCAGCCAACACTGAGAAGGCAGGATGTCTTCATATACAGCTAGCTTTCTATCGAGCGACACATGCCACACACCTCTAGAGGGCCATGCATCCTTAAGTTCTAGGCTGAATTATATGGAGCCAGAAACATTATACTCCCACTGTCAGTATTGTAAGATAAGAATGAAGAGTACTGCTCGGTGAATGCAAAAGTTGTTGCTTGTATTCTACTTGATACGAGCATTGCCCCAATTTCATTTGATGGCGAGGGATCTCCATAATTCTAATGCCCTTTTATTTCCCAATGCCACTTCATTTTTCAATTTCGACCTCTTCAAAAGGCTATAAACTGGTGCCAACGACAACAGGTCTGTACCGACAGCAGGCTTGCAGCAGTGTCAAACACATTTCAAGTGAAAACTGCAACGAGAGTTGAACCGGCCCGACTCCCTTTGTACTGGTCAATATTGTTCATAAGGAATGCCGGAGTACAGCTTCAGAAAATATACAGTTATGCTTCTATCGTAGCATACTGCTTTTCATACCTTACATCACTTCATTCACATCACATACGGTTTCACTGCCTCCCAAGACCCGAACATAAAGCATCACGTGTTCATTTTCGCTTTACTGGTGGCTGTGAATCCTTTCCTTGTGCAGCTCTTCGAACGCTTTCCTCAATTTCTTCTCGAAGAGCATTCGCAAAGTCTTTGGCTTGATTTCGAATTGCCTCAGACTCCTAAATTGATGTTCTCCGTAGGATAAATAGTTGTGTCAGTTCTTCACAAAATCACGTAACCGGACCGCGAACGCTTTAGAGAAGCAACAACCTTACCTTTTTCATTTGAACAAAACTCTCACTCTCTGATAAACTCTTTGCTGCGTCTGCAGCTGATTTCGATAACTCCTTGGCTTGTTGAGAGGAGCGAACGGCAAAACGCTGGAAGGCAGCGTTGTTAGCCAGCCCTTTGACGATTACTTCACTAGCCAGCCATTGAGCAATTCTGGCGAACAAGCCCCCCGGTCCCATGATAAGAGATTAAACAAATGAATGGAAACCCAGCAGCGATGTATCCCTGAGCTTTCAGAGGCGAAAGACACACACTCCAGACACAATGAAGTTTCTGAGAGATTCTCAGCTCTTCCTTTCACGCGAAACCGGACAGGCGGCTCAGTTAAAATGAGTCTCACGGCTGAGAAAACTGATGTCGCTCATGTGAGCGCCGTGACAACTGAGAGCCGCGGGCAAACAATCAAGTGCATTGTTGACCCTTGCTACAGGGAACGACTGTCTTCAACCTTCTCGGGGTTGCTCGCTATAAATTTGACAGATTGTGCTCTAAAGTTGTCTTTATTATTTAAAATATTTATATGTCGCGGTTATGACGACCCTTTCTATAAAGCTTCACATTGCGGTAGCCCTGTTCACCCCCTCCTGATTTCTAAGATATTGGAACTAATAATATTTCTAAATCTTCTAGGTTCCCGATCAGAGTCTTTGAGAGTCTTAGAGGTTTAACATATCTTTAAATCGACAGCAAATCACTTACTCTACGCAAGAATCCTATTCATCACCACGGGATTGGTCCGTCGGTCACCGTCCAAGCGTTTTCCAAATGACATTTTTCACCTGTGTACAAAGCTTCCACAACCTGAAGCCGTGAGTTGTAACATAAGCTAATAACATAATCGTCCTATTTCGGTGAGAAATTTTAACCGGTGCAGGAGAGAGAAAGTTACTTCAGAAATTGTCAAGCTTACTGGCCTGGTCGGAATATGAGTATACGCCATATCACACGCTTCTCAAGTGCAAGACAAAAGCATTTTTCGAACTTCACAGGTTTGTTAATACCGATAGTTTGAAGATCTACTCAATAAACGGAGGTCATACAGCGAGAGCAACACATCTTTCATTACCAAAAACTCTTCTGTCGGGAAGAGTGCGGCCCTCCACTATCACGATTAGGTCTTGACCGATCAAGTTTGGCACGATATTTTGGGGTTGGCTTTTCTTCAGGTGCCTCGATTTTCCCACGTGCTGGTAAATCTAGCTCTCAAAAGTTATCAAACAGCTTTCATGATTGCTGTCTCAAGGGAGTAGAGTCTGAAAGTTTCAACGGATTGCGCAGAAAAACGTTTCGCAGTAGTTGTAAGCACGCTATGGATCGGTGACGTTTCCTTCATTGGTGATAGGGCCGATAAGCAATGGCAGACAGTCTCCGCACGGGATCTAAACATATGCATAGGAACGACAAATTTCATCATGACTACGACCGGTACTGTACCAATTCCTTAGTGCCAGAGTCGCACGACACACACCAGCATGTAGCTGAATTTAAACTGGCCAACTGCTGTTACAAGAGGTTCGATCTTCCATTCATAGAGTGGGCCTCTTTAGACTGCATACCTACTTCATAAAATGTGTAATTTATACAGAAAAACATTAGTTCCTATGTCATACGAATTTGGTAGTCACCAGCTATCATCTTGTATCTAACCCAAGGCGCTGCTTGATACCCGGATTTCTCTACCACTTTCAAGAATCTGACTTGCAAACCAGAAATTGTGAAGTACGGCACTTCAAACTCCACACATATTGGTCGCTTGGTCCAATTCTCTCGCTCCGCCGCTTTCCCAACACTTGGAAGCGAGAAATGGCCGCGCATAACGGCCTCCCTTCCAGCCTTAAACTGCTTCATGGACCATACAACGGCATCTTTCTCTGGAGCGTATTTTGCTCTCCCTGAGGTGCATTTGAAGTTTGGTGTGTCCACATCTGGAATTACTGGGATTGCAATCTTCACATTGTTTGCAATAGCACGAGGTTTTAGCTGCGTCCGTGCTTTCACAATGTAATCTACCCTAGTAGACCTTTGTTCAATGACTGCGTCAACCCAAATAGGCGGTTTTACCTGCGTGTTCAAACGATAGCTCATCAATTCGAAAGATCCGTCTGGAGGTATGAATGAGATTGTGCGGTCGTTTTCGAACTTGGCGAGTCGCACACACTGGTGAAATTTGATATCCTCCAAGTCCACGGACTTTCCCTTCCTTTCGGGACCGCCCTTAGCTGCGCTTGCTTCAAACTGTAATCTATCGTTCAAACCAAGCTTCAGGTTGGGCATACCACTCAGATAGGATTTCATAACCAGCTTTCCAACGATTTCTGAGCGCAGCAGGTCTCCTGATCCCGAAACAAGAATGTTCACTTTTTCAATTACATCGAGAAAGACCTCATTTCTTGAGTGCTTAATGCCCTCGCTCCTCCAGGAAACGGCATTGGTTGCTGCCACTGGTAACGCCCCTACTGACTCGGAAACGTTGTAATCCTGCGTAATGTATTTGCGTAAAATCTTCGACTCTGAAATTTGAGGGAAGCCAAAGTCCATCATCTCATCCAGAAGCTCGTAAATGACAACAAAGTTGTCTCTAATTGACTCTTCGTGAACGTCCCGGAAGTACTCGGTGCAAACTTGAATTAATTTGTATAGAAACGCGAGGATCATGGTCGCGTTTGAATTGCGTCGAGAAACTGCGACTAAGTAAATATTTGCATGACGAACATGAATAAACGTTACCGCTTTCTCGTCATGTCTAAAGAATGGGGTTATCTGTGAATCATCTTCTGCATCGAAAACCCGTTGTTTGAATATGTTTATGACATCCATCGGCACATCCCCCCGGAAGTTTCTTGAAATTATAGTCTTTCCTCGAGAGTCTAGAATGAAAATTGATGAAACCACCATGGTTGCCGTACGAAATGTGGTATAGAACGACTCCACCCTTTTATCAGGCGCAGTCCCTCAGCCGTATAGAAGCAATTGGCTTCTTTATATTCTTTGCATGCCCTTGTCGTGTTTGATGGCACAGGAAAATTACCACAAAATCAAAAGCTTTTGACACTCGATAAACGTCGTTGCACGTCTTCCAAAGGGGCTTTCTACTCGACTGACACTGTTAACACGGCGACATTGGTCGTGGCCGCAGCTCTCAAAGGTACAGATGTTTCAAATCGTCGCCCGGAAATGAATATGGTACTCCGTTGCAGAAATGGTCTCTCTCAATCCAATTCGCTGAAAGCGTTTCCCTGGCGCCGGCGCGAAGGAGGAGGTTTGCGAGCAGGCGTGATGCAAATTTTCCGCTGTGGGAATGATCGAGCATTGACAAATTGCTGACTGGAACCGGCTGAAATCCAAAGAATTGGGAAAATAAAGAAAAGCACGTAAATTACAGAGATGATTCTGTACAGTGACCAACGTTCTCAGATCACATCGTAAGGTATCTATGTCGCCTGACTCAGTCATCACTAAAGAACTTCGTGCGTTCGATGTCATCAATCATCAGCTTATTGTAGTGGAATGACAGAACTGTGCAAGTATACTTAGGTCTTGTTGAGCTATCCATCAAGCGAACAGTACTGCTCAAGTTGATCCTCTGGAAGATTTCATTATTGGCGAGGATTCAGCTAATGATCTTCGCCAATAATGGTCGTACAGACTGAACAATGATTGCAGTGATGCGCGCAGCTGGCCTTTAACTTCTGAATCATTAATTCACCCGCGCACAGTGAATCGGAGCGAAACGGTCTGAAAGTCGAATTTCAGATGAGGTCAAGAGCTGAAAAAAACTGACGATGTCTGAAAATTCGATGCAGACATGCGGCCCTTAGCGAATATCATTCTTTTCGTAACTTCAATATGAGCCGAACATTCTGAACTACGAAGAACACAACAGCCTCCTGTACATTCAACAGAATTCACTGTTGCATGCTGTTTAATGTACAGGAGACTGTTGTGGTCTCCATAATTCAGAAACAAACACCGTAACCTTCGTGTTAAGATAATATTGTGAAAGTAGGGCCGATGGTCGTTTCTGGAAGACACTCACAGTTCATTTTATTCTGCGCATTGTTCACACGAACAATCTGATATCTACTCTCATATAATGAGTTCGATACACTGTATAAGTGTGAACAAGGAATTCACGGTATTGCCATGTTTACTCTCAAAGAAGGCACGTGGACTGCCCTTGTCTTCACCGCTTGTATCTCAACGGACTAAACTTGAAAATGAAACTTTTCTTTGCTTTCAACCTTTGAAGAGTTGATTTTCTTCGTGTTGCTCTTCTTAACTCATCACAAGAGAACAAAGCCACGCCGCATCAAAACTCGCCATGGTAATCCGCCTCTTCCACAATGTATCAAAATCTCTTTGCAGTATTAGCTCGTTAAGATGTTTCATTTACTTTCTTCGTAATGATGTAGCGAAATGCCTGTAAAAGAACCGATTGCTCTTGTCTGATCTCCCTCTCAAGAAGCATTCTTAACAAGGTTGGCTTTCTCTCTGAATTCTTTGCTTCCAATCTTCTCCTAGATTGACCATCTTTGCCCCTTCCCCCCTGTCTCTTTCTTGATCGTTTCCCTCGTTGACTGGCTTTCTTTTGCTTACTATTGACATGTTCGCCATCTTCTTCACTACTGCTATAATCTGCAAGTTTTGTCATCGCTTCGGAAAAAGCATTGCTCTGCTTCGATATCGATTCTTTCCTGTTATTCTTCTCCTTTTCGGCAGCCAATTTGCGCTCAACGTTGGCTCGGCTAGGCCAATTTGCTTTTCGGGCTTTGACCCAAGTTTCTATTTCCTCAGGCGAAGAGCCCGGTAACTTTGTGTGAAGTCGAGAAAGCACATTTCGAGATGTAGCTAAATCACGTTGAGTACAGTCTGTTCCATATCTTACGTTTGATGGTTTATTAGACGCGCTGTCGATCGCCCCAGCTTTTCGTCGTTTCAAAGCGACGGCTTCTTTTCGATCTGTGTTCGTTTTGCTTGGCCAGTTAGCCTTTCTAGCGGCCACCCAGGCTTCTACATCAGCGGGCGACGATCCAGGGAGTTTGGTATTTAACCGGGAAAGTACCTCTTTTGTAGAATTATCTTCAGTCTGGAGTTGATGTTTTTCATTTCGTTGCTGTGGAGTCGCAACTCCTGGAACATTCCGACTCGGCGGCGGTTTGCCGCTCCGGAACCTTCTATCTTGAAGTCGAGCTGAGTGGTGACGGTTCCATCTACGCTGACGTTGATGTTCTTGCTGAAATCGAACACTGTGTGGTTCGGGCGCTGTTCTGTGGTGCGGAGGAATAAAAGACGCGTTCACATCGGCCAATCTGCCCAGAGATATTTGCTGAGAAGGCGGTGGAAATTGACCGAATGGGGGAGAGGCGGTTGGGATATGTGGAGCGGAATAGTAGTTCACTGGGGGATGCAGTTGCGCAATGGGAGGTGGGGGTGGCAAACCCATTGGAGCTGGAGGTGGGGGTGGAAAACCCATTGGAGCTGGAGGTGGTATAAACGGAGGCTGAGCATTCTGCACATGTGGATGTGGACTGAACGTCTGTCCGGGATATCCAAGATGGAGGGGAGGAGGCCATGTCCAAGTCATAGCGACTAATGTTCTCAAACCTGTTTTGAAGATTAAACAGAGCCCCGCAGCTGATGAGAGTCAAGATCAAAAATGTCCTTCTGTTTCGCTTCTTTGGCGCCTGAGAAACGCTTGCGGCGAAGGTCCTGAACCTGTTTCTTTGTTTCGTGTACAAAATATTAAAAAACAAGGAGGGCTCTGGTGGGGTCCCCCATACCGGCTCTATTGGGTGCATGGCTCAATTTGGTACAATAAATCGCAGTCCTCCGAAATCGCATGATTAAAAACTGCCAATGTCTTTCTAACTTATGAAAATAATCATTTTGGCAATTTCATTTCGTATCGTCCCAGCACTTTCTGGGTAGTTCAAAATATCGGTTTTTCTGTAGTAACGGTACCAAGTCTTGATGGTTCCAGAATTTGGAGTCGCTCTTACAGTGCGTTTCAAAAGTATAGGACAGTGCAAAAGCGCGCCAAAATATGGATTTCTGCCTACTGTAGCCAACTCCCTTCGTTAAAACGCTCAAAAACGCGTTTCAAAAGTATAGGACATTTCTAACTTGCGCGTAATTATTTCCACATCATGTTGTTTTCTTTCCTCAAAAAAGCATAAGATCTTATAAAGTAAAAGCTTACAACACAATACTACATATAGTAACTTAGATCTAGGCCATTGTTCTCATTTTTATACCATTCTCTTCAATATTTACTGTAATAAAAACATAAAGTTTTATTGATATCTTAATAATGCTCAGCTAAAACAATGAGCATAACTTTTTGCAAGAATAGTATCTTGACAATGTGTTATGCACTAAAAAAACCCATGAAAAGAACGAATCGTTTACAGAAAATGAATAAAATGGTAATGAAAAACGCTTCAAAGTTCTTTCGGTTTATAAAACTAAACAACGTTTCCTTTTGAAAGCTGCATATAAACAAATAATTGTGCTACAGTATGCATTGAGCACTGAAAAATAAGTCTGCTGCAAAAAGAATGTATTTGAAAATGAGTAAAACTTTGATTAAGATGAATAACTGTGTTTTACATATTGCTATCATAAGCAACAAAGATCAAATAAAATTTGAACATATAAAAGTTTTATTAGAGCTTATATTATGCTATATACTGGGTTTTCGATGAAAACAACTACAAAGAAAGCCTTTTCAGTAAGTATTACAGACTAAAAAATGCTTTCGAATGTTTCAACACAACTTTTTATAAAATTTTACACATCTTACGAGAAATTTAAATTAGTTTTTCACCAAGATAGCACCGCCGTTTAGTAGTCTATAGCAATTAAAAACGTTCTTCGCTTGCTATAAACTAATGCCACGCAGTTACTCACGCGTTAGGTTTACTTCAACGTTCTTGAAAACGAATAATCTGTACTCGTTAGAATGATTTATGGCCATTACAGGCCATTCTGAACAGGTTTTGATTAAAAGAAAAGTTTTGGAAATAGCGCGAAAACTATGAATATTTTAAGTATGGGACGTTAGAGAAACGCGATGCAAAAGCGTTTAATTAGTATTATTTGGTACACAAAAGCGAAAATCATCTACTGAAGAAGGCAAAATGAAGTTTGGAAGTGAAATGTCCTATGATTTTGAAACGGTTTTCTAACTTGAAGTTTTTTGAAAACTGATTTTGGTAGCACTACAGTACTAAAAACGATGATTTGCATAAAAACTCCAGGTGTCCTATACTTTTGAAACAGACTTTACAAGAAAAAAAAAAAGGTTTCAATCAACAACTGTGGTGAGTATAGCGTGAGTATTTTTTGGATGACCAAAAAAACGGTGCTTACATGAGATGAAAGCGTGAGTTTTTGGTTTTGCTACAGCAATTATTCGCTTACAAAATCTATCTCCTTCTGTAGTATCTATCAAAAACAATTTGGGCTTAAAAAACTTGTACACTTCAGTTCATGTTTTAGAAAAACCTGCTTTCAACCTCATTTTCGAGTAATGCTTTTGCGTTAACATCAGGAGTTTTTTTGATATTTGCGTTATCGTACTCACTGTGTTTTCGGTTTTCACTACTTTGGAGGCACTTTGTGTTTTGAGAATATATCTACTCAGTTATGCAGGTTATATAGACGTTCCAATTGAAGCCACTGTGCTCCTCTATGAAACCGATTACAGTAATATCATGTTAGTTTCTAACCTTTTTTCCACCGTAGCCATCACTTTTTTGACAGTTCTCTTCGCATCAATTTAGGACTGGTTGAAATGAACAGGAGTTGGTGGACGGTAGGTTGAATAAAACTTTACTTGACTTTTCACATGATCCTGTTAATGAAGAGCACCACGCCTTTATATAGTCTTTAGATTCTCTCCATTGGATAAATCTAGAACAGAGTTGTAAGTTGTCCAGCACAGCAAGCTAAGCTGGATAGTTTTCAGGAAGTTCTAGAGACGTCGATGAACTATCTTTCCACTGCCAACGTGATAAACAAAAAGTAGCTTGCAAAACATTAGTCACACATTTCCCCTCTTCGGACAATTGACGCCTTCGTCAATAATATTTTGGAAATATTCCTGCTTGATGAGTATATTCCTGCTATACTCCAGGAATGGTGCCATCTTTATGGACAAATGATTTCTTGCTTAAGCACTCAGCATCATGACTGGGCTCTGCTTTCATACGAGTCAGAAACTGATATCCCCTACCTTCCTCTTTTCCTGTGCTTGGTAATAGCTGCAACTTTATTTTCTGCCCCTTCTTCTGTTTCTATCGTGTACGGTCTTGGCTGATCAGTTGCAGCTATATCAGCTGGTTGTTCCTTGTTAGGTATCGAATGGGCAAGATTGTGGTATAACCAAAGCGGCTAAAACCCAAAAGGGTGTTCGTGTGGACGCGTGGCTAGGGAGCGCGCGGTGGGCTCAACCTAGAAGGTGGGAAAAGGAAACCTGAGAGGTACGCGGTAGCACAACCACTGGGGGTGCGAGATAGCGGGCGCGC
>JAHNZQ020000010.1:1477695-1493527 GCA_019155205.2 Gracilaria vermiculophylla | reverse complement strand
TAAAACAGATACCTCAGACTCCTGTAGCCAATTTTTGATTAAAGATGCAGTGTGTACAGGCGCATTATCCTGTTGAAAAATGAAATTTTCTTCATGGAAACATAAACCAAAAGGTAGCAAATAGTTGAATAGAACTTCTTGATATTTTTCTGCATTCATGTTCGTTTCAATAAATGCAATTTCCGTTAGACCTTTTTTAGAAATGCCCGCCCAGACCATCACAGAGCCTCCACCAGAGTGCCTGGTACACAATTCATGACGTTCCTTACGAAGATCGTGGGAATAAAATTTGTAGCAATCTGGTCCGTCCAAGTTGAACTTTTTTTCATCAGTAAAAATAACATTTTCCCATTCTTTTTTCCAGTAGGCTTTTAAAGCACACCAGTCAATCCCCTTTTGCTTGTGATGGTCTTGGAAAAAGAAAGTTTTCTTCATTTTTTTATATTTAAATAAATTTGTGCTGTTTATCTGCCTATATAAAGTTGATTTAGAAACGTTGAGATTGAGATTAATTCCAATTTTTTTGCCCGATATTTTTCCTTTTAACAACTCCCTTTTAATTCTTCTTATGTCTGCTGGGCTGAGCTTCTTCGGGCGTCCCGGAGATCGTTTTAAGCCATATAGAGTCGGGTTTTTGAGAAAAGTAGCGATTGTGACCTTAGAATGCCTTATTGTTTTAGCAATAGCACTGTTAGATTGCTTTTCGGCGTTCCATTTAACGATTAGAAGCTGTTCTTGCTTGGAAAGTGGCGGGCCTCAAGCCATTTTTACTAGAAAGAAGAAGGTGTACATATCCTTTTGAAACGATTCTACATAGACTATGTGCAAAATCTAGCCTGCAGTACAGTTTTCGCGCACTTTTCAGGGGTAATATGTTTTTGAAACGCACTGTACATTGATCGTCGTGATATGGGTGGAATGCGTGTCTGACAACATACACTTGGCGCGCACTGTAATTGCCTACTTCGGCCCGTGGTTACGAGAGAGAAAATTGAATTCTCTGGGCAGAAGCTAAACTAAAGTACGTCCCCTTTTCTTTCGCCATTTCTAGCTCGATTTGTCCGCGAAACTACCAACAATAGGCCCGATAAGTGACTAATGCTTCTCTCTTTTATCTTCCAGATGTAACTCGCTGTATATGTCCTTAAAGACAGCATAACATGGCGCGCACGCGAATTTGATGTGGATTGCCCTTCTAAAGTACTACATCATGTACGAGACTTGGACGTTACGATTTTTAAACATAAGGTAAATAATTCTATTAAAAGACACGCGCCAAAATCTGAGAAGATGGAACTCATCAACCCCTTTTCATGTTCTCATGGAATTTGTGAATCAATCACGTTGTCCCAGTTAGAAATCAAGTACGTTTGGATGACGGTCGGTTGCAAAAAATAGCAGGGAAAGTAGATTATAGGGTAGTCAAAGACCGAGTCGCAGCCTATCGTAATAGACTAGGCGCCCTTCCATGAAGAAGTTTCAAATTTGTCGGCTGGAAAAGTCCACTCCTTATCTGTGAAGATTCGCGCAGTGATCTCAGAGAAATTGGTTTGATTCCAATGCAAAGTAGAAGATTTCCGATTGTTTGGTACAATATATTGAGGTGGGCCGTCAAACATACGGGCTGTCATCCGTGAAGCTGTTCTTAGATTATCATCAACGCTGTGAGACGAAGAAACGGAAGAGTACGTGAAGCTCAAGTTCTTAAATGCATAAGAGCGGTATGAAAGTACGAGCGCAAGAGAGTATCTCATGAAGGATAAATGAAACATCTGGCCATTCATAACCTCATTTCACAGCTTGAGGATTTTAAGTTCTTGCTTTCCTTTTCCTTGTATGGCGCAATTTGCCGTCTCTGGTTCATGGACTGACGGACCGCCTGGTATGTGCCGTACCAGATTGCACTACTAGCGCCAACCCAAATAAGACGAGGAAGTGTTCCTTTCCACAAGGCAAGGGTGCCCTCCTCGCGAATTATTGTGCGCATACAATGAAGCCATCCGTAGTACATGGTTATTCCAGGTTGCACACCCTTTATCCGCTGCGTCATTAATCTAGTCTTGATGACATCAAGCTGAGTTTAGGAATGATGAGTTAGAAAACGCATAGAGTTTTGGTCGAATGATTAACGAAGCAGTGAACTTACTGGCTCGGTTACAACCGAGGTAATCATTCCAGTTAGAGCACCAACAAAAACATGGTCAACGCCCATGAGCTCTCTTTTCTTAAGACGTCTGACGCATCGCTTGACATTCTCAAGTACGGTAAACTGGATAGCGCTGTATGGTACATCATAAATAATAGAGCTTCGCCAGCCAGTGTAGAACTGACGGAATCCACCGGCAAGTCCTCTCCCTTCAGAGGCGATGGATGTGACCGCAGCACCAACGTGAGGATATATTCCGGCTTGCAAGCGCTTTTTGACCACATCGACCGGAACCTTCACAAGCGAACCGCAAAGGCCAGCAAAGGAGCCAGCCAAGACATGGCGAATGCCTGCTAGTTTTTCTTGACCAAAGCGGGAAAGCTGCATTTGGGCGAGTTCGTAACTCGGCATATATACTAGAAAACACAAATTATGTTAGTGAGACAAAATAGGTTGATATAGAAGGGTAGAAGAAACGCACGCATCGAATAGGGCAGCACTCCTGCCAATGCGCCAATAATGCCACGATAAAGGCCCGGTAATCCCTCGGATGCAACGAATCGGATCAAGTGGCGCGAGGCATCGCTAGAACCGGGGCGACCACGAAAGTACTGCAACCTCGTTTTGACACAGTCCACCGGGTGCAGAAGAATTCGACTTGTAACGCCCGCAAACGTGGAGGCCAATTGTGTTTCGGAATGCTGGGTCATAACAGTGCGTCGAGACGTTGCGGATGAGCGGTGCGAATTGTCGCCATGTAGAGCTCTTGAAGGGAGTATCCTGGATTTATTCATGCTGATTAGAAAGAATGAATTGAAAGGGTTTTCAAAGCGTGAGAGCCGCCTCACTGGTTGGCTGGCTGTAGTTTTCTTTTTGTGTACAACCTGCAACCTGTATCAAACGACTACGAGGTGTCTGAGAAAACCCAATGAGGTGGTGGTACCTTTTGCTTTGACTCCTAGCGAGGAGCTAGATTACAAGGAAAGGATCGTCCCTTCACGTGCGGATATCCACAGATGACTCATACAGCCATCCTCATACTTCGGGGCAGGACCACTTCACGCCGCATGATGGTAGAAAAGCCGTAACAAAGATGGAGGCGCATCCGGCTCGGGCAGCTTGTGAGCAAAAGTAACCGAATTTTAGCGTCAAAGCAAGATGTTTGGCGCCGTATGAGCCCACCTGCGAAAAATATGAGGTATATGTGATTGGTCCAAGTGTTTTCGGTTACATTGATCTTTGGAGCAATCCGCCACCACCAAGGACACTTGCCTTTACGGCAGGCGTCTGTATGCTCGACGGGAACGACAAAGCTGAGCCATGACCCTCGTGCAGTACGGGCTTTGCGCCACACTTGCGGCACAAGCCGGCTCTGGCAACCACTGCTCCACCATTAGCTGTCAAAGTACGATAACACCGCGGTTCCTCTCCTCCGTGCCAGCCGAAGATCGTTACCTTCATCAACCGGAGCACAACTCCATCTTCGGTTTCCCTTTTCGGCGTTGATACACGTTGTCGCTTCTGTCTCGCTAGATGGCATTTATTACTAGCGCTATCGGCATTCGCACCAGCTCTTTCCGCACAGCGTTAACAGTGTCTCACCCCAGGCATTCCGTGCGATCGTCATGTCCGCGGCGTATCCAGCGCCTTCCTATTGGCATGGTTGCTCCGGAGCGCCAAACAGAGCAACTAAAACCGTCTTCCAACGGTACGCCACCGCCCGCTCTCGCGGAAGAGCGTGTGCCGAACATTATTCATTCGGAAGTGGACCGACCAACCCCCGAGATGATCCACCCCGACCCGGCAAAGGCTGCTGTTGATTGCGAAACCAACAAATCTGACTCAGCGCGTGCAGCGGGAGTAGGTATCTTCGTAGCTATAGTGGCTGCCCTTCTTCAACACACTTGGGTTGTCGAGCACCGCAACATCGCCATGAGCGGAATCTTTGTTCTCGGATATCTCGGCATTATTCTTGAGGAGACTCTAGCGTTTGACAAAACTGGTGTGGCTCTTCTCATGGGTGTTGGCGTGTGGACTGTTCTCATGACTGGAGCTGGAAATGCTGAAGCTGCCCACCATGTTAAGGAAATGCTCTCAGGTCAGGTCGCTGAAATTTCTCAGATCCTTTTCTTCCTTATTGGAGCAATGACCATTGTTGAGATCGTAGATGCCCACCGCGGTTTCAAAGTTGTCACGGACTACATTACGACCAACAAACGCAAGGTTCTCTTATGGACTATTGGCATTCTTACTTTCTTTGTGAGTGCGGTCCTTGATAATCTTACTTCTACGATTGTCATAGTTTCATTGCTTCGCAAACTCGTGGCAGATCCGAAAGAAAGGTGGCTGTTTGGTGCTGCTGTCGTGATTGCCGCTAATGCCGGTGGAGCCTGGACTCCCATCGGTGACGTCACCACTACGCAGCTATGGGTCCATGGCAATATTTCTGCGCTCAAGACAATGACGGATCTTTTCCTCCCGTCTTTTGTGTCCATGATTGTGTCGCTGGCGATGTTCACCCCATTGATTGGAGAGGGGGAGTTTGAACGGCCTAACGATGATCAATCTCAACTTGCTCCTCGCGCTCCTCTCGTGTTCTGGAGTGGACTTGCTGCTCTCGTATCTGTTCCAATCTTCAAGACTGTCACAGGTCTTCCACCATACCTTGGTATGCTTTCAGGTCTTGGAGCTTTGTGGGTAATGACTGATGTCTTACATGCGGGAGAAGATCGGGAATCGCTCCGCGGCCTTGCCGCAATCAAACGCATTGACATATCTGGAGTACTGTTTTTCCTTGGCATACTGCTCGCCGTAGGTGGACTCGAATCGGCTGGGATTCTGGAAAATTTGGCCCATTACCTCGACAGTCATGTTGCGAGCCGAGAAATAATCGCCACTGCAATCGGTTTACTGAGCTCCGTTGTGGATAATGTTCCTCTGGTTGCAGCAACGATGGGCATGTATTCACTGGACCAAATACCTGCTGATGGATTGCTTTGGCAGCTTGTAGCCTTCTGTGCCGGCACTGGCGGCAGCATTCTAATAATCGGAAGTGCTGCAGGTGTTGCATTCATGTAAGTTTTTCTTCTCTTCTAGTTCACTTTATTCACGTATCCGTTCTGCTCATCCATAATTACTGACTCTGATTTTGTTTTCTTGTGTATCAAAGGGGAATGGAAAAAGTAGATTTCGGATGGTACGCAAAAAAGGCGAGTATTCCAACTCTCGCTGGCTTTTTCGCAGGCATCGGAACTTATCTCGCGTTACACTCTCTAAATCTACCTGCAATAGCGTCAACTTTCGGGTTTTGAGAGTGGACTTGTAATGTTTCAAGTTTACTTAGTATAGAGAGCATTCTCACCTAGGGCAAGGGCCACTTTGTTCTATGCGTATCGCTCCGAAAGGGCTGAACTTAATTTTATTCGCTCAAACTGTATGACTTTGTAAATGTATACGAGTACAGTAAAGCAGAACCTCAAGGTCAAGTTCGAAGTTGGAACATTAACATTTTTCTTGTCGTCCGATGAAAGAGTATTGTTCTCGTTCTAAATTCGAGGTACTTATCTTTGCTTCACGTCCATTCATTCACGTACAGCACGTTTTCGGCGTCGTGTATTCCTGTGTGATTCGTTCTCAATGTTCTCTTTGTCTAACATTGAACGAGAATATCCCGACTGGAGTTTAGGAGATGCAATGTCTTCCCGCACAACAGTGTTTTCCGTACGCTTGACCGTTGAAAGGCCATTGACAAACTTTGTGCGGAATATCACGTTCGCATTGCTAAACATACCTTCTTTGAGAGAAACCACGATAAACTGTGACCCCGTGAAATGACGGCGAAGCATCCTGCCAATATTCTGCGTATGACTTAAGTCCAGAGCAGCGTCGACTTCATCAAGGATGTACATGGGAGCTGGTTTAAATCTCAGCATCGCCAAAATGAGAGAAAGTGCTATCAAACTTCTTTGACCACCGGATAATTCAGAAAGGGAATCTTTCCACACATCACCGAAAGCCACTCGAATCTCAAGGCCGGATTCAACTGACTGTCCTTCAGGCGGCTCTAGTTTGGCGTTTGTACCGGGGAGCAAATCCGAAAATATGTTCCCGAAGTCCTCATTGACCTTTCTCCACGTCTTCTCCACAGCAACCATTTTCTTCTCGTCAAGACCATGAATAACCTTTTCAATCTTCTCTTTGTCGTCTTCGATGATTTTCTTCTTTCTTAGCAGTCCTCTATACTCCTCCTTAGCCGTTTCGAACATGTGCATCGCCTTCTTGTTTATCTTTTTCGAAAGATATTCCTGACGACGCTCAAGGGTTTCAAGTTTTTTGGAGCTCGTTGAGAGCCGTTCTTCTGTGAATTCATACTCTGAGTTCGTAACCCCAAAGCGACCTTTTTCTTGCACAATCCATGCAAACTTCTCATCTAGTTCTGCGACTAAGTTCTCGGCGCTCACTTTCCCCCTTTCTGATTCCTTCACCTTGCTCGTTAACCTCGCCACCTCTAGATTAAGTGCCTCAACCTTCTCTGCAAGTTCTTCCGCATTCTTTCGAGCGGAACCAATAGACTTATTAGAGGAAATCAATCGATCCTTCTCAAGTTGGAGCTCTTCCTTAGCATTCTCGAAAGCGCTGGCAGTATCGGCTGCTTTGGACTCAAGATTTTGAACTTCTTCTTTAAGTTTCTCCAACGCAGGACACAGACTTTTTGAAAGCTGACTCTCAAGTCTCTCAATCTCTTCTTCAGTCGCTTCCTCTTCAACAATAAGACGGGAATGTTTATCCTTAGTTGATTGAAGACCAACCACAGCGGCTTCGTAAGATCCACGAATTTTGGCCAGTGCGGCTTCGGCTTCCTTCTTTTCCCTCTCTTTAGCACTTTCCCGATTTTCCATAGCGAGTTCCAACTCTTCGATTTTTGCTCTGCTTTCCCTAAAAGATTCTTCAGCCTTAGAAAGTGCGGTTAATATCTTTGAAAGTCTATCAGACAAAAGTTCCACCTCTTTCTTAAGTCTTCCTGTTGATGTTTCCTCTAACTGCTGGTCGAGCAACTTGGCCTCGTCCTCCCGAACTTGAACTGTTGTTTGAAGCTTACGATATTGTCTAGCATTTTCTGCACCAGTGTTGACACGATGTTGGAGGCGTGACACATTCCGACGATGATATTCCAACTCCGATTCTGCGTCGGACAGGCTACTCAGCAAGGATAAAACCGAAGACCGTGATTGCGTTGAAGAACCACCGGAAGCTGTACCTGATGGATCATAGCTGTCTCCTTCTAACGTAACAGTTCTTGTTCTGATTCCCCTATCAAACGTTACTCGTCTCGCAGAATCCATATCTGGGCAGATTAGGGTACGACCAAAGACATGTTCGACAGCGTTTACAACTTCATGATCATACCCAACCAGAGTAAGAGCAAGCTCTGCTGACCTCTGAATTTGTTGTGCCCTTCTAACTTTTGACTCTGGCAGAACATCATGTCTGATTTTGTTGAGCGGCAAAATTGTGACTCGACGTACCAGTCGTCCTCTCTTCAACAAATCATTTGCAGTGCCATCCGTGTCAACGACAACGTGAAAAAGTCTTCCACCTGCAGTTACCTCAATCGCTGTCGTCAATTTGGGATCCTTGACACGAATGAGCTTCGCTACGAGTCCATGAACCTTTCTACGGTCAAAATTTGGATATGGATCCGAGTATCGGAAATCACAGGCCCCCAAACGAGCTCGCAAGTGCTCCACTCTCTCTGAAAGTGCTGCCACATGCTTCTTCTCTACGTCTAGCTGTTGCTGGATAGTTTCCGCTTCCTGAGCATCAAAATCTAATTCATGAACTGCCAATTTGGCATCCGAAATTGCCTTGTCGGCGGCTCTCTGCTTGTTCTCTAAAATTCGAAGGTTTTCCCTATCTCTAGAAAGTTGGAAGTCTTTGGCTTCGAAGTCTTCGGTTACATGTCTTTTTTCGACCTTCAAAGACTCGATTTCTGTTTGAGCGATGCTCGCAGCGCGTCTAGCAGTTTCAAGCTGGTCGATGATAGAGCCTGCACTTGTTCCCTGTGAACCTTGCGTGCTCGCTCCAGTCAATATTGCTGTCTCGGCAGATTCCAATTCACCTTTGGCAGTTTTCAACTTCTCTTCATCTCTCGCGATATCTGTTTTAGTTTGTTCTGCTTCTTTGCGACGAGATTTGAGCTTACATTTCAGATTGGAAAGATTTTCTTTCACGGACTTCACAGTTTTCTGCTCAGATTCAAGAGCTGCCTTCTGATTAGACCAGGAGCTTCGTGTTTGAACAAGTTTTTTGCTCAGCTCGTCCACCATGTCCTGTTTTGACTCCAGACTTCCATCCTGCCGGTCTTCCTCATGTTTCTGCAACAGTTGCTTAAGTCTATCCGAGACGGCTGCGTAGGCCTCTTCAAGGGTGGCTATCGAACTTTGAGTTTGGTTCAATTTTTCTTGAAGCTCCGATCTTTCTCCTGAGCTCCTCAAAAGTCTCTGCTCCGCCCGCCAATATCTATTGGCTATAACATATCGCTTCAACGCCTCAAGATTATTGTTGTTTGTGTTCCACTCGAGATAATGCGTTCGTTCACGTTCCAGCTTTTCGATAGATGGGTTGATTTTTTCTTGAAGAAGAGAATTTATCTCCTCAACTTTGCGCTCTTTCTTTTCTATTGTTCTTAGAGCCGCTTCCTTTTTGTTTTCATACATTTTAGTACCAGCCGCTTCTTCTATCATTGCCAGGACTTCTATTGGCTTCATATTGATAACTTTTGTGATTCGTCCTTGCATGATGAGGAAATGAGGATTATTGACATTGAGCCCAACTGAATGGAAAAGATTTTGGACGCGGCTAGGCTGAGCATTGACCCCATTGATCAAATATTTGTTTCGACCACCGATCACGATTTGTCTACACACCGTAATCTGATCAGGCTGCTCATATCCTACCGGAGATGTTGTCTTATCGGTATTGTTAAACACAAGCGTTACGCTTGCTTTGGTCACACCAGCTTGTCCACTTTTGTACACAAGATCCTGCAACGATGAGGCACGAACCTGCGATAAATTGGTTATCCCCAAAACAAAGCATATTGAGTCCAAAATATTTGACTTTCCCGACCCGTTGAGACCAGTTATAGCATTGAAATACGGGTCAAAGTCTTTGACTTCGGTGCGAGTAGCATAGCTCTTGAAGCCCTCAAGAATTATCCTTTCGAGATACATTGAAGAGAAAGTCAAGTTATGCTGAGGAAGGACTCTGGCAGTGAAGCACGCGTCTAGACTGGGAAGCTGGAGATTAACACGGCTGGCGCTCTTTCATCGAATGTTCAAACAGCGTGGACATGGCTACCAGGGTTCGAACAACCGGGAGAATTCACATTTAAAATTTCAAAACCGGAATCAAATGCCCACGCATTGGACAAAGGGAACTGATGTAGCTCTCGGCTGTGCGCACCACGCCTTTGCAAATAGCACGTTGCATCTCTCGAAAACGAAGACCTGTTTTTATTAATTTTTTGATCACCACTCAGATTCCACTTCGGTAATTCACAAGAACTTAATTTTGCTTGTCCAAGTGTACCAGTTCACCCACCTCGCCTCGTAGTGTAGACTACCGATAAGCGAATCAGAAGTCGCGCGTAGGTGCGTCATCACTAGGGCGATTCGCGGAGCGATGTGATGTTGTATCTCCTACCAGAGATTCCACTGCCAAGTTTTCTTCTCCAGTCCATTGCTGTCAAGGGACGCAGATTTTAGGAAAGTCAAGAGCTACGGCTCATCGCCAAGGAGGCAATCTCTCACAGCCGCAGAGCAGTACATACAAAGCATATCTTAACTCCATGCACCAAAGCCCACATCGCTGCTCATCTTTTAGAGTTCATATCTTCCTTAAGCCGCGCGCGTGAATCGATTAAGAGAAACTTACGTCTTGAGTTCGAAGTTTAGGGGCGCAACACTTCCTCTAGTGATCATTTGGTTTTCCGCCTAGGCTACGCGCTGCATCCTGGTTGAACTGTGGCCAAGTTATCAAACAAACAAGTATGGCCCCAGAAGTTGTCACAAGTCATCGTCAAGATGGAATATCCATCGTTACGTTCACAAACTCCCCGGTAAATACACTTTCGTCAGCTATGCAAGCAAAACTATCGAAGTCCTTAGAGATGGTTATGAATCGCCCACATACAAAAGCTGTTGTTATTGCAGCCACAGGCTCAGCTACTTTCTTCTCCCCTGGGGCAGACATTTCAGAGTTTGCGTCTGCTTCAAGTGGCGAGACTGTATTCACACCAGAAACGTCTCTCTGTTACTCACTCGCGGAAGATGGACAAAAGCCTGTTATCGCGGCAATTGATGGTATCTGCTTTGGGGGCGGTTTGGAACTTGTTCTGTGCTGTTCTGCGAGGGTTGCTTCTGCTAAAAGTTCTTTCTCATTGCCAGAGCTCAAGCTTGGACTTATTCCTGGTCTTGGAGGAACGCAAAGATTGCCAAGGCTTATAGGCTTCGAAAAGGCAGTTTCAATGATGCTACTCAGTACTGTTGTCAGCGCGCGAGAGGCAAAGGCTATCGGTATGATAGACATCGTGGGGGAAAATCCCGTTCGGGCTGCCGTTGAACTTGCTGCCAAGATAGTCAGTGGCTCAGTACCACGTTCATATACAATTGATCGAAGTGATAGATTGGAACATGAAGCGAAATGCTCCAAAATTGCGGAGACGTTGAGCACCAAGATGGTGCCCAGGCTTTCACGCGGGGGGCACCTGGTACAGTATCAAGCGCTCATCGATGTAGCATTATTTGGTGTGCGTAATGGAGGCCGAAAAGGTTTGGAAGAGGAAGCTCGGGTGTTTCTTTCTCTTATTACGTCTCCCCAATCACGAGGTCTTGTTCATATATTTTTTGCAAGCAGAGGAACCACAAAAGTCAATGTTCCGCATGACCCGAATCCGGGTCTTGATGGCAAGCCTGCGCAGTCTGTTGGTATAGTAGGGGGTGGTTTCATGGGTGCTGGCATTGCAGCAGCAATGTTAATGGCTGATATTCCTGTTTTTATCAAGGAGCTAAACGAGGCACTCGCCCAAGCAGCCAAAAGAAGGGTGGAGAAGAATCTAGGAAAGCATGCTTCGAAACTTGGTCTTCTTACAGTAACAACAGCGTATTCTATGCTTGCGAATGTGGACATTGTTATTGAAGCAGCTTTGGAGAATCCTATTCTGAAGCAAAAGATTTTCAGCGAACTACAATCAGTCTGCAAAGATCGCTGCATACTTGCAACAAACACTTCAACCATCAATCTGGATCTCATTGGAATGGGTGCGCGAAAAGCACAAATGGAAGGACGCATAATTGGCGCCCACTTCTTTTCACCGGCACACAAAATGCCATTGCTCGAGATTGTTCGCTCCGAATCCACAAGTCCGAAAGTGATCAAGGATGTCATTGCTCTTGGCAAGAAGGCGAAGAAGACCCCTGTTTTAGTGGGTAATTGCCCTGGCTTTGCTGTTAATCGTATGTATTTTCCTCAAGGCATGGTCGCAAGTTTCCTCGTCGTAGAGCTGGGTATTGATCCATATCGAATTGACCGCGCGTTAGAAACCTTTGGAATACCGATGGGTCCGTTTCGAGTCCTGGACTTAGTTGGATTGGACATCGGCGTTGCAGTCGGAGGAGTGTTTGAAGCATCCTATGCGGACAGGGCTGTACCAACTAGTGCACTGTTTAAGAGCGTGTTAGCGGCAGGGCGTAAAGGACAAAAATCAGGAGCTGGGTTCTACTCCTATAAACAAGGAGCTAAAGTCGGGATTCCTGATCCTAGTGGAATCGCAACATTTTTGAACAAAGCTCGGAGCAAGTGTGGTGGAAGGCATTCTGAGAATATACGAAAAAAAGCTGAAAGCCTTTCAGACGAAGATATCGTGGATATGATTCTGCTTCCATGTGTGAACGAGGGTTGCCGAATCATAGCAGAGGGAGTTGCAATGTCCACTTCAGATTTGGATGTGTGTTCCGTTTTGGGTATGGCCTTTCCAGCGTTTAAAGGTGGTCTCATGTATTGGGCTCAAAACAAATTCGGAGGTTCACTTGGCGTAAAAAAGAGGCTTGAAAGCTTCTGTCACCTTTCGAATGGCTTCCCGTTGTTTAAGCCATCCTTTTCTCTCACAAGATCAGCAGCAGCGGTCATGCCCATAGGGAAATTTACCAGCCCAACTCTCTACTCTGGAAGGCCAAATGACATTGTCGTAGCTTCGGCATATCGCACAGCTGTTGGACGGGCTGGAAGAGGTGGCTTCAAGGATACGCTACCAGATGATCTCCTTATTCCTGTACTGAAAAGGATTTTAAAAGAAACTGGTGTAGGAATGGATGAAGTGGGAGACATAATCGCCGGTACCACTTTACAGCGAGGTGACACAGGCGTTGTTCAAATTCGAGTTGCTGGATTAATTGCTGGTCTTTCGGAGTCTGTGCCTGTCAAGACCGTCAACCGACTGTGTTCGTCAGGTCTGCAAGCCATTGCTGATGCTGCTGCGGCAATTCAAGTTGGGCATTATGATATCGCCATTGCGGGCGGTATCGAAAGCATGAGCATGGCATCTATGAAAAATACTGAACTGAGACCGAATCCGAAGGTTCGAAGAAGGGCGGAAGCAGCTAATTGCTACCTCACAATGGGACAAACATCTGAGAACGTTGCTGAACAATTCGGGATTTCTCGTGAAAGGCAAGATAGAATTGCTGTTTGCAGTCACGCCCGTGCATCACTAGCCAAGCTTTCTGGAAGACAGCGTCATGAAATTGTTCCAATCCAAACAAGAGTGAAGGTTGTTGATAAAACTACGAAGAAGGTGACTGGAGTTAAAGACATAACAGTTAACGCAGACGAAGGTGTCAGATTGGGTGTCACTATGTCTGCGCTCGCAAAATTACCACCTGTCTTCAAAAAGGGTGGAAGCACGACTCCAGGAAACTCATCACAACTTAGCGATGGGGCTGCTTTGGTTATGCTGATGAAACGATCCGAGGCAGAGGCAAGAAATCTAGAATCGCTAGCATCCTTGAAAGCATTCAGCGTCGTAGGTGTTGATCCATCCGTGATGGGCATTGGACCAGCAATCGCAATACCTGCGGTTCTTCAGAAGGCCGGATTAAGTTCAGATGATATTGATCTCTTCGAGATCAATGAAGCCTTTGGTTCACAGGCAGAGTATTGTATCGAAAAGTTAGGCCTAAATCGAGACATTGTCAACGTCATGGGAGGAGCCATCGCCATTGGTCACCCACTTGGAATGACAGGGGCGCGCTTATCGGTGTCCATCATACATGAGTTACGCCGAAGAAAAGGAAGATATGGTGTCGTCTCTATGTGTATTGGTTCCGGGATGGGAGCAGCCGCCGTCTATGAGATCAATCGGACCAGAAATTCAGCAAAATTGTGAACCCCGAAGCCCTTCCAAACTTGTTGGTTCCCGTGAGAACACTCACCCACACCAATAAAGTACCCTCGCCTTACGACTAAAAGATCCATCATGAAGTTACCAGAGACTTACTTATCTTTAACGATTCTCTGAGAACAGACGAACTACATTCCACCGAGTTGATGGCAGTGACTTCACCTGTACTGTTTGCTTCGGCGGGATGAGTCAGGCCCTCCTGTTAATCGAGTCTACGGGCGGCTGTTGCGCCCGGCTGCTGCGCCTGCGTGGTGTCGGCGTGGGGGACCGGTGGCGCAGCGTGATAGTTGTGCCTAATGTCGTCCGACATGATTGCCTGTGACGGCGCGGAAGTTTATACTCATATTCCGAGGCCCAGCTGCAACATGGATGGGCGCGTCCACAACCATGTGCGGTTGACCAAGGGGTCTGCGGGGCGCGCGAAGCTTTCCCTTCGCTTTTTCGCTCCACGGGCAGTGAGCGCCCACCGCCGCCGCCTTCCAACAGTGTCTCTTTCTCTGATGTGGATATGGAAGTGTCATTTCTACTTTATGCATAGCGTTTCTGTTCAAAGAAACCCTCTCTCCACAGAAAAGCTAACACACTTTCAGGACACTTCCTGATGATATCACACACAAAAATTTCTTTCATTCATGAAGTGCGGGCCAACAAATTCATCTCGACAATGTCCTTGAAGGACATTTACGGATAAAGTGTTCGATCTCAGCCAATACTCCTGGTCGATGTCAGTAAGATTTTTTCTGTTTCGGTAAGCATGATCCATGGGGATGCAGTCTAGGTGAATAGCCAACTAAAGGCTGCATTAGCGCTTCTTCTGCCTCTCTTTGAGTCATAGATGACTAATTGTTGTCCGAAAGCGAGGTCAAAAGCGATGTAAAGCACTGTCTTATCGTTACTCTCCAACGAACTTCTGCGTAATTGACCGTATCCACTGAATTGACGTGGAAATGCATCTTTTGTCGACCTGTCAACCACACACACTTTCAAAAACATATGACATGCTGTGAAATATAAAAAAACCACAAAACGTATATTGAACGCCTACGAGAATGGGTTTCAGAAAAACTTCAAAAAACAGTTTTAAACACATACAGTGCGTTTCAAAAACATATTACCCCTCAAAAGTGCGTCAAACCTGTTCTGTAGGCTAGATTTTGCACATAGTCTATGTAGAATTGTTTCAAAAAGATATGTACACCGTCTTCTTTCTAGTAAGAATGGCTCGAGGTCCGCAACTTTCCAAGGAAAAAAAGCTTCAAATCGTAAAAGTCAACGCCAAGAAACATTTCAACAGTTCTGTCGCTAACAACTTCAAGCGTTCTAAAGTCACAATTGCTACTTTTCTTAAAACCCGACTCTGTATTGATTAAAACGATCTCCAATACGCCTTTAATCCAGCAGATAAAGGAAGAATTAAAAGACAGTTGTGCAACGGAAAAGTATTGTGCAACACAATTGGAATTAATCTCAGTTTCAACGTTTCTAAATCACCTATATGGATGCAAATAAACAGCACAAATACAGTGCGTTTCAAAAATATAGGACACTGAAAAAGCGCGCCAAAATATGGATTTTTGCCTACTGTAGCCACCCCCCTTCGTTAATACCATCAAACGCGTTTCAAAAATATAGGACATTCCGTAGTATCCCTCAGTTATGGCGAGAGGAAGTCCTCTTCCGCTTTCAGAACGGCACCGAATCCATAAAATATAAAGCAGAAAGATACAACGTGTTCAATATTGCTAAAAAACTCGGCCGTTTGCCTCATGTTGTAGCATCTTTTCTATCAAATCCGACAAAATATGGATTTAAACGTTCCCCTGGACGCCCGAAACTTCTGAAACCAGCTGATGAGAGGCGTATAAAGCGCAAACTATGGCGAGGAAGTGCGTCGTGCACAAAACGTGCAAGAGCATTGCCTAAACAAGTCTCAAAATCAACAGTATGGCGAGTAATCAAACAAACAAATTTGTATCGATTCGTAAAGATGAAGAAAACATTCGTTTTACAGGACCACCATAGAGCAAATCGCGTTGCATGCTGTGCTCAGATAGCTTGCTGGGAGAATGAATGGAAAGATGTTATATTCTCAAATGAAAAAAAGTTCAATTTAGACGGACCAGATTGCTTTAAATATTATTGGCATGATCTGAGAAAAGAAAAGAAGACTTTTACATCCAGGCATTCAGGTGGAGCTTCTGTTATGGTGTGGGCTGGAATCTCTAAGA
>JAHNZQ020000010.1:1418510-1477595 GCA_019155205.2 Gracilaria vermiculophylla | reverse complement strand
GGACACCCCCAAATGGGGCTAGTGAAGCTAATACTCCTCATAACCACGGTTGTGGCAGCCGGGAGCGGATGAAATACTTATGACGTCCGCTGATGCGGTAGACCCTCGACGGGGCGTTGCACTACAATAATGACCGTTTGAAGTAAAGTGTCCTATCATTTTAAAACGATTTTTTAACTTAACATTTTTCAAAAACTGGTTTGCATAGGCCTACAGTTTTAAAATTGATGATTTGCATCAAAATGCCAGGTGTCCTATATTTTTGAAACAGACTTTATATTCAAATATAAAGAAATGATAAAAACTTACTTTCCCCAAGACTATCAAAATCAAAAGAAAGTTGGGTGGTGTGCTGGAAAAGCCTTCTGGAAAAAGGAATGGGAAAATGTTTATCGTATTGATGAAAAAGAGTTCAATTTTGGACGGACCTAATTGCTACCGATTTTATTGGTACGATCTTCGTAAGAAACGTCATGAGTTTTATACCAGGTATTCAGGTAGACGCTTTGTAATGGTCTGTGAGTGCATTTCTAAAAAAGGTCTCAGAAAAATTGCATGTATTGAAACAAAAATGAATGCGAAAAAACATCAAGAAGGTCCATACTATTATTAGCTACGTTTCAGTTTATGTTTCTATGAAGAAAAATTTCATTTTTCAACCGGGCAATGCGCCTGTACACACTTCATCTTTAATCCAAATTTGGCTACATGAGTCTGAGGTATCTGTTTTAGAGTGGCCGGCGCGCTCACCAGATTTGAATCCAGTCGGAAACGTTTGGAGACTGCTGTAAAGGGTGGTTTATGCGCATGGGAGGCAATTTCAGACAGTTTTTGAACTCAAAAACTGTATTGAAAATCGCTGGAAATCTATAACACTTTCAACTGTGGAAATGTACATCAATTCGATGCCGTAACGCTGCATTAGCGTTATGCAGCAAAACAATTCAAAATAAACGATTGAGCGTCGCGCAGTGAAGATTTGATATTAATGATCATATGTTTTTGAAACGGTTTTTTGACTTTACTTTTTTCTGAAACCTATTCTTGTAGGCGTACAGTATACATTTGGTAGTTTTTGATATTTCACAGCATGTCGTTTGTTTTTGAAACAGTCTGTATGTTTATCACAAACAAATCTTTACTGTCAAACACACAATGGATTATTTTGAATCCTCTTTGCTGTACAAAAAGATCTCCAACCTTGACCCTGGAGAGCGGGTGGGATGCAAGCGTCGGCCATCACTATATTTTGCGCGCTTGACTGAAACGTCTGGACGTTGTGCGCCATTCCTCTGAACGGCCACTAATGCCCTTTTCACCGCCTCTCGGAAACATGCGAAGAAGCAATGTCTTGCGCACTGAAGTAAGCTTAACTAGATGTAGTGACTACTGTGGTACTGTTAACCCTCCTCTCGAGGTAGTAAAGCACAACGTCCGTTAGGAGTTTTGTTGGTTCCAAAGGTGCGTGTTCCTAAAGGTGGTCTCTGGTATCCGCTGTCGCGATCCGGGGGAATTCTTAAAGGGGATCCGCAAACACCAATCGGAGGAGGGAGGTTCACTGGGCGGACAATGCTTCTACAGGCGCTGCTATGATGCGACCTGGGGATCGGCGGCTTAGAAATCTGAGTTGATCGACGAGAGACTCCAACCGAAAAAGTAGATGAAGACTCAAGGGTGCTTGTCTTTACTTCCCCAGAGGTGGAGCTCAACCGGCAGATCAAGTATCAAGCCGGGAGGCCACCTCGGCAGGTCTCACTACTGTACTAAATACCTTCATAAATAAACTAAAATAAATAATAATTCTACCGTCCCTTAAGGATACTGTAGCGCACGCGGGCGGAATTATGCACCACGTGGCCCAGCTAATAAAATACGAGCCCTTCTTAGGAATATTATGCCATAAGGCCACACCACCGTTTTTCCATTAGGAGCCACTGTACTACATACCCCCTTTCCTGAACTGCACCACGTCCTCGAAGTGCATCTTCCTATTCCTTAATCCCCGTGGTGGCCCCTATCGGTGTTGGGGCCAGCGCGGCATCTGGCGATTGGCACGTTCTCTCCTTCAGGCGTTCCTCCCTTCCTTCATACTCCTGCACGGCGTACTGCCGCGGGCTTGCGTTTCATCCCTTGCGGCGTTTGTGGGCCCTGCTCCTCCTTGACCCGGCTGCGTTTCTTCCTTCTTGGTGAAACCCGTTGGTGCTGCCGCCCCAGTCGGCGGCGCGAGTGTTCGCGCCCTCCGGCGTGCCGTGTGAGGTGCAAGCGCGTACCTTCTGTGGACGGAGCGTGGGTCAGTCTCGAGGGGATAGCGACCCCCTGGAGGCACTCGCCACTCCGATTCCTTTGAGGTTTCTTCTTTTGGAAACACCCACTTCCTCGCGTCCACTCATTGAATCTCCGTGAAGTTGCAAGACTCATAATCTTCGTGTCCGCATCCCCGTCATTCTCCGTTCGATATGAACGCGCGCCTCGCTATGGTGCTCCATACCTCGCCGGATTCCGGTCGCCCGGCTTCTCCTCGAATTCCACGATGGCGGCTTGACGTGGCTCCCTCTTCGGTGCTGCATATAACTACGAATCGTTCCCCAAGCGGTGTCAAATCTCTCTACGCAGGTGCTACCAAGCGTTCGGTCGCCATCCATCCAGCTTCCTCCACCTTCGACATGTCTTTTCCGACTCCGGCGCTTACGTCTCCTTCGAATCCTGAGGTGTATCACTCCTCGACCGGGGCACCGTTCCGACCAGGAGAGCATTTCGATCATCGTACCACGCGGGTCTTCGTCCCATTTCACGATAGACGCGTGAGTCTCCCATGTCCCCTGGAGGATAACATTCACCACTCCGGCCCATACCTTCAGGCGATGCGATTCCGCGCCGTATCGGAGGTTGAGTGGAACGACCGGAAGCGGAACCGAGTGGACGACTATCGCTCTCACTGGCTCCAAACTCCGGTGAAGGGTTACAACGCTCCAACCACGGTGGGACACTGCGATACTCCATATCTGAGGTGCGCTGAGGAACGAAAGGTCCAGGCGAGACTCCAGGTACTGCTCCAGAGGGAGAGCACGCACCAGAGAGCGGGGCGACCCGGAAGCATTGCCGACGGGCGCTCTGCCCTCGCGGTGTTGCCCTTCGATCCCCCATACGATCGCCTCTACTGGCTCAATTGAAATCGATGGGAGATGCACCTTGCAGACGAGACTCGAGTACGTACCGCTTTTACAGGTTTTTAAATCAGCTTGTCACTTATCTTTACTCGCAAAACAACCAGAATGGTTCTTATTTAGTCCTCGAGGGACGTAGTTCGATCAAAATATCCTCTAGATATCATCAGCGCTCATGACAATTCAATCTGACGAGATACCTGTAAACAGAACGTATAAATGTAAATAAGCATGTAAACAATTCCTTCATGCAAAACAATTCACTATTAACATCACTTCCCCTCATTCTAGACAGTCTTTCTCATGTCAAGACCTATACCATGGCAATGATTATTGTGAGTGGCAGCATCAACTGGTTTCGTTAATATATCTACAGTCGTGACATGAGTCTCAACGTATTCCAAACAAACATCTCCTCGTTTCACATGGTCGCGAAGAAAATGGTACCGAATATATACGTGCTTCGTACGTTCACTGCACACCGTGTCGTTACTTAGACGGATTGCTCCTTGATTATCACAACCAATCCCCATACCTTTCTCGGCCCAAAGTCTAAGTTCGGTCATAAGTGAACGGAGCCAAAGAGCTTCTCGTACTGCATTAGAGACAGAGACATATTCAGCTTCAACTGTAGATTACGTCACAAGATATTGCTTCTTCGACCGCCAACAAACAGCTGCACTAGAGTTGATAAACACGAAACCTGTAGCTGACTTACGATCGGTGGTATCACCTGCAAAATCAGAATCAGAATCAGAAAACCCTTTCATACTGTCAACACGTTGAACAAACATCAAGCCTACATCTTTGGGGCCCTTCAGATACCTCAAAACCCGTTTCGCATCCCTCCAATGTTGTTCACCAAAGGTATCCATGCAGCGGCTTAGATAGCTTACAGAGAATGCAATATCTGGTCGACAAGTGTTCGAGAGGTATATCAGAGCGCCAATAAGTTCCTTGTACGAAAGCCCTCTTACTTCTTCATCCCGCACTTCATCCAACGCATAGCGGAAGATCATGTGAGGCTTCTCTGGTGCACAAGATTGCATGCCAAACAGATCCAAAAGATGAGCGATAATGCTCGCATTGTGAACCTTCAATGTGCCATCTGTGCCGCGAGCTACAGTCATCCCAAGGAACTTAGTGTCATCCTTGTCGACACGAAGATCTACATATCTCTATAAGAACGATATGACCTTCGCCAAAATCTTTGAACTCTGAGAGGCAACGAGAATATCATCCACATAGATGAAAAGTACTACCAAAGAGGAATTAAATTCCAAAATTTATAGAGCTGGATCTCCTTGAGAGCATTTGAAGCCAGACTTGAGTAGGATAGGGTAAACGAAGTTACGAAACGCTCTTCATGCCTACTTCAAGCCGTATATGGCGCGTTTGAATTTAAGCACTTGATCTTCATTTCCTTGGACCTCAAAGCCTGGGAACTGTTTCATGTAGAGCTCTTCATCTAACTTGCCGTATAAAAATGCAGCTTTGACGTCTAGACGAGTGAATTCCCTCCCTTGGTCAACAATGATCGAAAGTACCAGCCTCACAGTAGCATACTTCGCGACGGGAGAAAATATTTCGCCGTAATCAATCCTAAATCTCTGCATGAACCCCTTCGCCACTATTAGGGATATGTATATCGAAACCACACCACAAAAGTTGTGCTTACGTACGAAGACCCAACGGCAGTCAATCGGAACGACATGCGGCGGACAGATGACCAATTCGATGACATCTCTCCCTCGTAGATTATTCACTTCATGCGCCATTGCCAACCACCATTGCTCTCTCTCAGGTGACTGCATAGCCTTCTCAAACGAATGTGAGAGATTGTTATCTGTAATTCCTAACAGGCAGTTTGCAATGAAGCTCTCAGGTGAATAGCGCAAGGGTGCAGAACGCTGACGAGAAGATCTCCCAAGTAGGGGTTCAACAAGAACATCAGATTCAGTTGGATTGCTGTCTTCGCCTTCAGGTCCAGTAGATTCTTCTCCCACATCTCCTTCAGTAAAAGGACATCCATATCGATCTCTTCCGTTCCATATTCCAAATCATCAAAAAGGGAGTCCAAGTCCAAAGATTCCTGGGCGTCTTCGTTTTCATTCTCAGTCTTCCAACCAAAACTTCGTTCACCAAACTTCACATCACGAGAGATAACAAAACTTCCTGACTCAGGGTAAAAGACTTTATAAGAATTACCCCTCTCAAAACCAACCAGGGCCCCTTTTCTCGCTGTCGCCGCAAACGTACCACTCCTGAGCTTCTTAGAAATATGAACGTATGCCGTGCATCCGAATATCCTAATGTAGGACATCTTCGGTTCCATATTGCGAAATGCTTCAGAGGGGGTTTTGCCAGTCGTCACAGCACTAGAAAACGTTCGGTTTCTCAAGAAGTTAGCGGTGGATACAGCTTCTGCTCACAATCGCTCTCTACGAATTCCTTCGGGCGGATTATACATCATTGCCCTGGCAGCGTTGTTCAGGGTCCTGTTCAGCCGTTCAGCTTTCCCGTTCGACTCGGGGCTGTACGGAGCGGCTGGTTCAGAAAGTATTCCTCCTTGCTTCAGCCAATTCTGCAACTTGTGAGATAGATACTCCTTGGCATTGTCCATACGAATTGCCCTGACTGGCTTCCGGCATAGTGCTTCAATTTCCACAATCATTTCTTTAACAGAGGCCTGTACTTTTGAGCAACGATTCTTGAATCGAACAAGAGAGTATGCATTGAACTCATCGTACAAAGTAACATAATAGTTTGTTCCACCAAAAGATGTCCATTTCACTGAACCTACAACATCTGATTGTACGAGTTCACCAGGTTCTTTTCATCGATCACGATTCACTCTAGGTCTTATGTCTCGAACTTATTTCGACATTTGGCATGATTCACAAGTTTCCCGGTCACAAATATTCGTGAGGCGAACACCATCAACCAAGGGAACAGTTGCTCTCAAATGGGCTGCGCAAATGTGACCAAGACGATTGTGCCATAGTGTCGTTCTCTCAGGTACGGATGCCGTGATCAGTGCTTTGTTGGGATTGAGGCCAAGACTCGGACGCACAACCACTTCATAAAGTCCATGCTCATGATTTTCGATCGCGACAAGAACAGTCTCTATAGATTTCGGATAGCACACCTTACAAAGTCTTCGGCCTCCTTCTTCCGTTACAAAGAGAACGTTGTAACCTTTTCTCTGTAGGGATCTGACTGACAGTAGATTACATCTGAGGTTCGGCACAAATTGTACTCCGTAAGGTTTAGATGCATTGCTTTGCCAGGTACAATTGCAATGCACGGAACAGTGCCTTTCCCCTTTACATCTAGCTTCGTTTTATTTCCGATATCTACGTGAACTTTCGAGGACGGGACCACACCAGAGATAAATCCATCTGATTTGTTACACATACGCTCGGTAGCACCGGAGTCAATGAACCACTTTCCGGAAGATCCAGTGATACCAGCAACAAGACCCCTTGCAACATGTAAGGCACAATCAGCGCCCCCAGCGTCCTTGTTTTTTTAAATCTCAGTAACACGATGTTTCGGAAGGTACTTAGGGCTCTCTGGGTTGTCATAGCAGTCAGCCTTCTTGTGGTTAAACTTGCCGCAGTAGTGACACTTGACCTTCCTCTTCCTCGAAGAGCTACTTCTGACATTTAGTGCTCTCGCACCGTCCCCTGCAGACACATTCTTCTGAACAAACGCTTCCTTGGAAATCAGGAGAGCCACAGCATCCGGTAAAGTCTTTTCCATGCCTCGAATTACTTCTGCAGTTACCTGGAACTCCTCGCTTAGCCCTCTAAGCAACGCTCGAAGCTTTTCCGGATCATCAAAAGAGTAACAAATTTCAATGAGGGTCGACTCAAGCTCTGTCAAACGAGCACGGTACTGCAGGACAGACCCGTCGTTCGACATCTTCATACTCTGATGCTTATCCTGAAGAGCATCTCGGCTGGCCTGACTAACAATCTGGTACTGTGACTTCGAAGTCCTCCAAACCTCGGAGGGCTCCGTCATCTCCATGATAGGAGCAAAACAAGAATCGTGTACCAAGAGAAGGATGGTAGACAATGCTGTGTCTCTTCTATGGGCAGACTTATCGTATCCAGGATCCTGCAGTCCGGGCTCTTGCTCAGTCCCGTTGAGGATAGCCCACAGCCCTTTGATCTTCAAAACAACTTCGAACTTCTTGGACCACATAAAGTAGTTCGACAAAATGAGCAAAGGTAGACGAACCTTCTGAATATTAATTCCTACGGACGACTGAGAATTACCTAGGAGGTTCATAGTAGAAATTTGAGCAGCATAAACAAGACGAATAAAACTCACAACAGTTGAACAGAGTCTGGGCCCATAACCTTTTACAGGTTTGTAAATCAGCATGTCACTTATCTTTACCCACAAGACAACCAGAATGGTTCTTATATAGTCCTCAAGGGACATAGTGAGAACAAAATATCTTCTGGATATCATCAGCGCACATGAAAATTCAATCTAACGAGATACCTGTTAACAGAATGTATAGAATGTAAATAAGCATGTAAAAAATTAACTCATGCAAACAATTCACTATTGTCATCAACAGCTTTCGGATACTTCTGTGGGTGGCATAACACGGAATTCCATGACATGACTTCCGGGCAGCGTCCGAAGTACTACCTCAAGGTGAGTGACTCCTGAACGGACCATTGGGTAATTCCGCACCTCTGCGTGGCGTCGCCCATGACCTTTTCGTATCACACCTCCGAGGTCCTGGATCCCCATGACTCCCTAGGGCGGTTTTTCATGTTGGTCGCCTTGACGGAGTTCGCGGTCGACACCCTGATGGCGTATCTCCAAGCAGCGGACGAAGACGTGACCTCCTATACTTGATGACGCGACGGCCGCCTCTACTGGGACTCGTCGTATCAGCCAATCGCCGGGCGTTTGTTCCCCTTGTCGGCGTCCATCATCCGGGTCCAGCGCTCTATTGGCATCCAAAACCTTGTTAAGGGCACCGCATGGAGTAAGGTAGAGGCCGAGACGCTGTTGGATTACAACCTCCAGGTGGCGTGGAATGACACGCCGGGTTTCCTCTGGTACGATTACGGTGAGGACAAGTTCCACCCCATTGTGCGGAGTCCTAATGGAGACGACGACGGACGAGCATACCCTGCCTTTCCCCGTCTGGCGCCTTCTCGGGTTCCTCAGATGCCCTGGCTCTGAGTTCCCGACTACGATCCCTTGATGGAGAGCCTGGCACATGATGCGCCCCGTCGGCTACCGGCTCCGTCCCAGGACATGGGCGCACATCCTGAGGTGATAACTCCGCTGCCCGCCGCAGTGCCGATTGCTCCCGCAGTGGAAGCCGCCGTGTCTCCTGTGGAAGAGGATGAGATTGCTCCTGTCCCGGTACCTTCGGCCCCAGTGGTGCAACCCCGATTGTGGAGCGTCCCCGCGCTTCTTCTTCGGCCTCGCCTGCAAAGCATTCCAGTTCCCGCACCGCCGTCACCTCCGGCGTCACCGAATCCGTCCTGGGCTTTCCCAACCTCCACTACAGAGCCTGTGGAGTCCCGTTGGGGTGCCCCTGTCCCAGCTGGTCCGCCGTCCGCGGCTCACCCCGTGGCGGTTGTTGCACCTTCAACGGAGGTGGCCGCATAGGGTGTACCGTCGGGAGGAGTCTCCTATGGGGCTCTGGAGGCTGCCTTCCAGAAGATGGTGCAGGCGTGCCTGGTGACAGACAGTCCTGCTCCGGCCTCTGCTGTAGAGGCTCTGCGCGAGGCCCGTGCTTGGGTCTTAGAGCTCCACAAGGCCCGGGCAGACCAAGCCTCGATGGTGGCCATTAAGGAAAGCCTGTCGGTGTTCTTCGATAGCCAAGCGCTCACGGCGAAAGCACACCTCGAAGCGAAGTATTTAACGCGATTCGGTGACCTGTAGGTGATGGAACCCTGGCGAATAAAAGATCCTTCGGATGGAGCAGAAACTCCATGAACGGTAGGTCCAATATGACTCCGGCCGTGCTTGCGTGCTCAATGACACGAAGTGCTGCCGTGAGAGCATGCGAAAAGCGAGCAACAGCATCCTCGAGGCAAAAACGATAACTCCAGGTATGGGATAGATGGCGGAGACGAAAAACATCTCCGGTGGGGGGCCTGCTTCCCCTCTCCTAAACGGAAGCGCCGATGTGGAGAGGCGTTTCCGCACGAGAATGGCTTGGTATCGCCTAAAAACGTTCTCAGGGATATGTTCCGGAGGTTCTTCCGTGTCATCCTTCGAGGTGTACCCATACCAGCGGACGCCGTACAGTATTCCTGCAGGGTCTTGTCGATGGGAGACGATATGGTCCACCGCGTAGAGGATGTCACGTTCAGGGGTTAAAATGGCATCGGGAGCCTCTGGTAATGGTGCACCGAGAGAGGTAATGCGGTTCCCAGTATCCCGTGGTGTCGTCGCGCCTGAGGTGGTCGGAAGAGAACGTTCCGCGCGTTGCCCCTGAGGTGGGGTGGCGGGCATTCCTGAGAGATTGGGCGTCAGGACTTTTGTCACCCTATCACGGGAGACAACATCTCTGAACCCGATCACCTCAATGACGACAGTATCCCTATAGGTGGCCAGGACTTTGTAGGGCTCTCAGGTGGGCGGCGCTAACTTGCGCGTGACGTCCGGCGGCTCGTCGCATATTTCCCTGGGTTTGTCGAGGAAAACCTCTTCAACGTCCTTCAGGTGAGGGCGTTCCATCACCTTCCGGTCGATTTCCTGCTTGTCTCTCCTCTACGAGGCGTTTAGTCTCTCCATTGCAAAGGAGAGTGCGCTCTCATATCGCCTAAGGATGGAGCGTTTGGCTTGCGCCGCTGTTGGCACCTGTAGCCCATCCGCCGGGTGCGCCGTGGCGCGTGCCACGATGACAGCACTTGGCGGGATGCGCGAGAGCACCAGATTGAAAGGAGCGGTCCCCGTGGAGCGGTGCATCTGCTGGTTGTATGCATACGTAAGGGGGCCCACATATGCATCCCAATCGTTCTGGTGGTCCGCGACGTAGTGCTTCAGCCTCATGGCGATGATTCTGTTGGAACCATTCCGCCTCGCTGTTGGTCTGGGGTTGACAAGCAGTTGTAAACAACTGCTTCATCTCCAGCATTCCGGAGACGGCGCTGAAGAGCTGCGCCGCGAACTGGGGGCCATTTTCCGTAAGCAGGTACGACGGTATCCCGTAGGGGTATACCCGATGCTCGAGAAAGGCGTTGGCAATCACTGCTGCAGTGGTGATCCGGAGGGGTATGGCATGTGATCTTAGAGAAACGAACCGTGATCACAAGGATAAATCGGTGCCCTCGCTTCGTCTTGGGAAGAGAACCCAATATGTCCATAGCCACGAACTCCAACGGTCCTGAAGGTGGGAAGAGCGTGAGCGGCGTCCGGTGTTTCCGTATACTTCTCCAAGCGGTAGCGCAGGAACAGCAATTCGCCACCGTTTGGAAGGCGGCATTAGTCATGTTCGGCCAATAGAACTCCCTCCGCATGGTGAAGTACATCCGAGAACGACTGTGGTGCCTGGCAAGGCGAGGATAGTGCGAGAGATACAACACTCTCGCCCGTAGCGTCGTTGGGACCGCTTTTTGGAGAGCTCCATCCAGGGGGGCGTGGCATTCGAGTACGCCGTCTCGGTCGACGTCGAATGAAGATGTCAAACTCCCCACAGTGGCGAGGCACTCCTTGCAGTACGCATCCGTACCCTGTTCCTTCAGGAACTCCGCCACGGTAATGAGGAGATCTTTATTATCCTCCTCAACAAGAGCCATCGCCTCAGGGAGTCCACAATACTTTCCTCCTGGTTCACAGCATTCCAAAAATTCTCCATCGGATCCTTCTTTCCTATTGGCTTCTTGGATAGCCAGACATGGGATTTTGTCCTCCAAATGTGTTTTATCTTCCCCATCGGTGGAAATTCGCGAGAGCGCATCCGCGGCCTGGCGTTTTATGCCAGGACGGTGGAGGACGTCAAACTCGAACTCCAGAAGGCGTAACCTCCACCTTTCCAGGCGACAGGAAGCATCCGCCAAGGACAGCATCCAGTTCAGTGGTGCGTACTCCGTCCTCAAGGTGAAACGCGTGCCTTCGAGGTACAAGCGTAGAAGCAATACTGCCTATACGATGGCAAGACATTCGCGTTCCGATGTGGAGTATTTCCGTTCTGTAGGTGTAATGCTGCGACTCCAGTATCCGTTGGAATGAAGACCACCTTCTAGTTGCTCCTGCAGGAGCGCACATCCGAACTGGTATGTACAGGCGTCAGTGTCCAGCACCATTCGGCCGTGCCGTTTCAGAAGTATCAAGATCGGTGGTTCGATTAGTCTCCTCTTCAGGGTGTAAAAGGCTTCAAACTACTCGTCCGTCAAGATAGCCAATTGCGTCGGCATGTCCCTCTTCAAGAGGCAATTTAACGGCGCCGCTATATGGGAGAAGTTCTGTACAAACCTCCGGCAGACGTTACACAACCCAAGGAAGGAGCGGAGCTCCGTCTGGTTTGTGGGACGGCGAGCATCCATAATGGCGTTCTGAGTTTTCCTAGAAACCTATAGGCGGCCCGGGAGCACAACGTGCCCCAGGAAGTCCACCGAAAACTTGAAAAAGAAACATTTCACCAGCTTTAAGGTGAGGCCAGCATCCTTTTAGGAGTTGGAGCACGTGCTTCACAAGTATGGAGGGCTTCTGCACGCTGCGGGAGTATATGATAGCGTCATCGATATACACCAAGGCGTACTGCCACTTCAACTTTGACGGGATAATGTCCACCGCTCGTTGGAATGTAGTGGGTGCATTCTTCAACCCAAATGGCATCCTTAGGAATCTGAAGATCCCACAGTGTGAGGTGAACGTAGTCTTATCCTTATCGGAGTCGTCCATCTCAATCTGCCAGTAGCCACTATTGGAATCCAGCGTGGAGAAAACGGACGCATCGCCTAAGGAGTCGATACATTCATCCATACGGGGTATCGGGTACGAATCGCGTACCGTCGCCTCGTTGAGGCGTCTGCAGTCAGTACAGAACATTGGAGAGCCATCTTTCTTCTTGACTAACACCACCGGAGAGGCCCATTCGGAATTGAAAAGCTCCAAAACGCCCTTCTCCAGCATCTGGTGGACCTCATCGAGTTCAAAATTGCGCGCAAAGGGTCCGGCCCTCATCGGGAGTTGATGTACCGGTTTCGCGTCCGGTTTGAGCTGGATCCAGTGCTTGGCCAGGCTGACCTGACCCAAGCGATCAGACCACATGTCTTCAAAGGCGGATAGCATCTCCAATATCCTATGGCGATACCCTTCGAAATCATCGCCAATTTAGAGCTTTTCCTACCAGATGGCAGGATTCTCTTCCTCTGAAGCCGAGAAAGTCGCTTCAGCCTCCATGGTGGCATTAACATCGCCGTCTGCCAGGTCTTGGGATCGAGAAAGGTGCTCCAGTCCTGCAGGGGCGGGTAGTACCAGTCCGACGACAGTTCCTTTCTGGAGCCGTAACGGCGACTGCTTGAGGTTTGCGAGCTCCACCCTGAAGGGAATGTTCGGTATTATTTCCATAACACCGTTCGCCATCATGGAATGCTGCTTCGTCATCAGGTGTGGACTCCCCTGTAGGAATGAAAGGCCAGATGCAGAGTTCTGCACCCAAACTTCGGCCTGATTCCTCCCGGGTATTTCGATGCACTTTACCACTTGGAGCTTATTCGATTGTGTCTCCTTTGGAAGATTATCCACGTGACGCGCG
This sequence comes from Gracilaria vermiculophylla, assembly GCA_019155205.2. Lineage (NCBI taxonomy): Eukaryota > Rhodophyta > Florideophyceae > Gracilariales > Gracilariaceae > Gracilaria > Gracilaria vermiculophylla. The sequence continues at coordinate 1,464,680 of JAHNZQ020000010.1, read as the reverse complement.
TTGGCTTCCGATTATGGAGATGCAGACACGATACCTACAGGGGCAGCGTCGTGAAACGCCACCTTCCGCAAACGTGGGTAGATTGCACGTACATATCGATGCACAAAGGAAGTGCCCAATATGCATTGTGCGGCCACGTTGGTCGCCACGAAGAACCACACTTTCACCTGTAAGAAGCTCAACCGGAGGTAGAGAGGTATTGCGACGAGGATGGTCAATGCTCGACGCGAGGCATCGCGCACCGTAGGGAGCTTGCCCGTCCTCAGGGATCCGAGAGCAGACCGCGGGGGCACGTGGGCGTGCACCAGATTGGGGCCAGCTCCGGTATCGAGGATACCGCGCACCGTGGTGGAGGCGAGCGAGGAACATCTTATACAGGCCAATACCTTTCAATTCTCAAGGTGGAGCGCGGAACCAAAATCCTCAAAGGTGTCGAATGGGTCCAACGGGAGTGAAGAGCCCGCCGATTTTGCGTTAACGGAGCAGACGGCTTCTCCCCGTTTCCTAAAGGTGACCTCCGCAGAGCTGAGGCTCCATTGTAAGGAGCCACGCAGAGCCTCTACGCGTGGCTCTGAGGGTTTTCCTGGTTGGAGAGGGGCTGAGTTTCAGTCAAAGGTGGCGCCTGCGGTTGTGCATCGCAATGCGACGTGTTCCCTTGACGTGCAACCGGCTTCGGCACCGGCACCTTTGTTGCATTTGCAAGTGACAGTGGGACAGGCTGCAATCCCGGTGGAGCACGGTAACCGTTTTTCCCTTGAGGGGAGCGGATGTCGAGATACGCAGTTCGATAACTTCCGCTCTCCTTTGGTGTGTCCTTCAGGGCCTGGAAGATTTTCTCCCGTTCCTGCAGGATAGCGGCCCTCATTGCCGTGGGGAGAATCGTACAGTGTACTGGCTCTCGTGACAAGCAAATCCGGCAAGGCGGTAGGTAGCATCGAGGGTTCGCAAATCTGACGCTCCTGTACGATCCTGCCGAGGCGTGCAAAGTGGCAGACGAGGGTGTCCTCGTCCTAGACGGTGCTCCCTGAGAGGAGGGGTGTGTGAGGGCAAGGGCCTCTTGCTCTCTTACGAGCGTGAGCTCGTCGACCTCCTCCGAGGCGCTGGAGTCCAACGTCAGGGCGGATGCCCGACGGGTCCTGGAGGTTGCCGCTTTGTCCAAAACTGGAGCATGGCTGCAACGAGCGGCACGACGGGTATCTCCATAGGATTCCGCGAAACGTGCTAACTCCGAATAGATGGTCGTTGGGTGCGTAGCCAAATTATTACACACCCTCGCGCGTATCGAGGAAAAGATTCCCTCGACAGACAGCGACTTTAACCGCCGTTCGGAGTACACATTCCCACACCATATGGCCTTCGTCCACAGCATCTGTGAGAACTTTGTCTCGGTCATTCCCCTGTTTCGCCTATAGGAGGTGACTTCAGCATCAGGATCGGCTATCACCTTGTCTGTGACGTACCTTTATAGGAGGAAATTGAATACCTCCGGGTATGTCGTCAAGATCTCCGTTCAAGGATCATCCACAATGGTGCTCTATCTCGTGAGGCGCGGCTGCACCAGCGAGTGCGCTTGGCCTGTGAAGTAGAACTGAAAGCACCAGACGGCGGCACCTTCATGGACATCATTGGCGATACACGCTGAACGGAACCGCTTAAGAAAATTCAACACCGAGATGGGGTCTTCGCCTGAGAAGGAGTGCTTCTTCATTTGAATATCCATGCGGCGCTAGATCTTCGTGAGTCGTTTAGCGATCGACGTGTCGTAATGAGTGGAGCGATGATTCAACCTGTAGGTGTCATAATCCACCACTTCGGTAAAGAGGTCGTTAAGCGGGACGACCTTCCTGACCCTTCTGCTCTTTTCCTTGGGAGGTATTCTGTCCTCCAAGCTGGAGCTGTTCACGGATTCGGAGTCTGAGCTTCTTTCCGATTCGGTGTTGTAGTACAGAGGCTCCTACGGAAATAGGGTGGTTTGACCTTAAGGTATAATATTCCTAAGGAGGGTTCGTAATTTATTACCTGGGCTACGTGGTGCATAATCTCGCCCGCGTGCGCTACAGTATCCTTGAGGTACGGTAGAATTATTATTTATTTTAGATAGTTTATGCAGGTAATTAGCAAAATAGCGAGACCTGCCGAGGCGGGCTCCCGGCTTGATATTTAATCTGCCGGTTGAGCTCCACCTCTGAAGAAGTAAAGACAAGCACCCTTGAGTCTTCCTCTACTTTTCCGGTTGGAGTCTCTTGACTATCTACGCAGGTTTCTAAGCCGCCGATCCCCGGTCGCATCACAGCAGCTCCTGTAGGAGTGCTGTCCGCCCAGTGAACCTCCCCCTCCGCATGGTGCTTGCGAATCTCCTTTCAGAATTCCCCCCGCTCGCCACAATGGATACCGGAGACCACCTTTAGGAATACGCGCCTTTGGAGTCAACAAAAACTCCTAACGGACGTTGTGCTCTACTACCTCGAGAGGAGGACTGACGGTACCACACCAACAGTGGAATTCTTCCTCAAGGTGATTCGGAAGTGGAAGAAAAGCATCCCCGACCTAATCATCTATAGACCGCTCAGAACCCCCAATGGAAACCTCATTATAGGAACTGACCATGTAAGTCGAGAGACCAGTTGTAGTACCGCCAATTATCCTTTCGAGCTGGTAGTGCACAACGTCCGATAGGATTATTTGTTGACTTCAGAGGCGCTTGTTCCTAAAGTTGGGCTCCGGTAATCACTATCACGAGCCGGGGAATTTTTAAAAGAGGATCCGCAAACACCACGGCGAGAAGGGATACTCGCTGGGCAGACAACACTCCTACAGGCGCTGCTACGAGGCAACCTGGAGATTGTCGGCTTGTAAATCAAAGGATGTTCGACGAGAGTCTCCAACCGGAAAAAAAGACATAGATTAAGGTTGCAGGGTTTACTTCCCCAGGGTTGGAGCTCGACCGGCGGATAAAGTACCACGTCGGGAGCTCACCTCGGCAGTTCTCAATACTGTAATAAATACGTGCACAAACTAACAAAATTGAATATAATTTTTGCCGTTCCTCAATGGCATTGTAGCAAATGGGGGCCGAATAATGCAACAAATGGCTCAGGTAATAAAATAAGAACCCTCCTTAGTAATGTCCCGTCGGATAAGGACATCACCCTATCACCTTAAAATCCACTGTAATGCACCCAGAGTTTCCAGTCAAATGGCCGGTCGGAGAGATCGCGAAGCGAAGGGTACCATGAAGAGATCTTCGACATTCATCCTGGAGATTTGGGCGGGGTGCAACCGCCGGTTGTCATGATATTTGCACGCTGGATGGAAGTGTGTGAAATGTTGTGCGCCGTACTACTCAACAATCACTATTGATTTTCTAAATGTATAACGCTGATGCACCGTTTTGTGAACGAGTTGATGCATTGTTCTCCAATTGAAACTGTAATAGACTTCCAGCCATTTTTGATACAGTTATTAAGATTAGAAAATGTCTAAAACTGCCTTCAACGTGCTGAAACCATTGTTGTCAGCAATGCTTAAACGTTTTCGATTGGTTTTAGCTCTGGCGAGCGCGACGGCTAATCTTGAACAGATACATCTGATTCTTAAAGCCAAATTCTAACTAAAGATGCAGTGTGCACTAGCACATTATCCTGCTGAGAAAACATAAATGTTCTTTAAAGTAACAATAACCAAAATAAAATTAAAAAATGTAAAGCAACTCTTCAAAATTTCCCGCTTACATAGTTGTTTCAATGAATTCAATTTCAGTAAACTCTTTTTCTAGAAGTGCGAGCCCGGAAAACCACCGGTGTTTCGCCAGAATCCGTGTATAAAGTTGTAAGCGTTTTCAAGGACCTCATGTGATTATAACTTGTAGCAATATTGTTTATTAAGACTAAGATTTTTTTCATGAGTGAAAATAGTATATTTCAATTTTTGATTCTAATACGCTTTTCCAGCACACCTTTCAGCTCTTCTTTGCTTGCGATAGTCCGGCGAAATGAAATGTTTTCTATTTTTTATTCTTTAATATAATAGGGGTGTTTATCTCCCGCAATATAGGTGATTTAGAAATGTTCAAATCAGGTTCATTCTAATTGTATTGAAAATAAGGTTTCTTTACGCAACTCACAGCAATGGTCTCTTCGTTGACGAATCGAGCCTTCTTGGACTTTTCGGAGATCGTTACAATCCACAAAGAGTTCGAGTTTTGATAAACTTCGCATGTGGAACTCCTGACATGTTTAGCTTTTGCGCAAAATAACTGGTCACATATTGTTCGGCTTTTAATTTGATGTTTTCAAGCTGTTCTGTTTTAGAAAATGGAGTACCTTAAGTCGCTTTCACTGCAAAGAAAACAGTGCACATCTCTTTTTGAAATGATTCTACATAAATAATGTGCAAAATATATCCTACAGAAGGGTTTTGGGCGCCAAGTTAAAGGGTAATATGATTTTGAAACTCACTGTATGAGGCTACTAATTTTGCTTACTTTAAAATTATCTCAAAACATCAATTTTTTTTATTGGTAAATCCCTTCTATTTTTTCTATGAAGGCAGCGCTGAGTTGTTTTCTCAACACGAAAATTCCATATGTAACTATGACATCAACTAGAGTCGTCAAAAAAAACTAAAGAGCTAAACCCGGCAGCAGAAGATGCACCTCAAGGTGTTCGAAGCCTTTTCGTCCTAAAAGATGAGCTAGTGACAGATCCCTTTGTTACTCCTGAAGTTCAGGAGAAACTTTCAGAGGGATTCAAAAATGAACTACAGAGATAGTGGGCCGAGATCGTAACCGGGTTCTGGGCTCGGTGTATGCGATGCATGATTACGGAATCGGAAATGCAACCAGCAACAAGAAGGACGCGGTTCATACCCAGGAAGAAAATAGACCCGAACCTACCAATGAAAACGAGAGAAAAGGAAAAGAGCATTATATAAGAACATAAATTTGTCCTTGGAATAATCAACAAGGGATGGTAAAACAGTTTTAGAAGGCCCACAGGTGGAACATTACATATGATTTGCACGTTACCAAGGGGATACCGAAATGTAACTCACTCGTGAATACACTCCTCAACGAGCAGTAACGCGATGAGGGCAATTGTGGCCACAGCTGTCAGTTTGGTGCTGATCGCAGTTAAATCATTTCGTGCCGCCGCCGGCTGATTTGTGTTCTGTATTTTACAGTAATATTTTGATTATTTTAGATTAATTTTACATCTAATTTTATTCAAATTTTAGATCGGACTGAATACGGCGTCGAGCACTCGACACCCGTACTCATCCGTTCACACATAATATAGGGATTACGCCATAGCGAAATTCTGCATCGAAACTGCGAAGATACTGTAATGTTAAAATTCGTTGTACTTGCAGTCGCAATCCTCACATACGTTACAAAATTAGTTTACGCTTTAGACTACAGGAGCATGTCAGGAGTATTACATCCCTTGATGCCTCACCCAATGCCTATTGTTCTATACCCTCACCCATTTGCATCATGTCCCGAGGTAAACAGCGCGACTACGCGCAAAACCAATGCATCAGACTGGTACACATATGGCGGCTGACGATGCTTTTTCTCATAAGACGTCGAGCCGTATGCTCCTCTACTATGGACTCCCGCTTACGTTTGCGAGCTTTTGAGCATTACATCAGGGTAAGAAAGGACTATGAGTCTCAGATACTGTATTCGGAACGAATTTCAGCTTCGCAGTTCAGCTTCAACTTCAATGTTCTATCCAACTCGGAATGTTTCTTCTTATTTAGATTTGAAAAGAACAAAATCAAGACTCTCGTCACTTTAAATGGATGGCCGTCGTCCGGGACATGTACCGTAAGGAACCGCTACGTGTGCGATGCGATGTTGTCTACTTGCGTCATGCTGCGGAGATTGGCTTCACCTTGTAGATTGAAAGAGCTCGAGATCATGTTTGGAAAACACGCCTCATAGTTGAGTGACATATTTTGGAAGAGCATAGAGCATTTAATCGAGAAACAAGGACACCTGATTCAGTCGCCGTTGAAGAAGGAATACATACAACAGAACGTCTCAAGATGGTTTAGCAGTATTAGTGTCAAGAGTGGCGCTCTGACGAATTGCATCGGATTTATAGACGGTACGGTAATTGGTATCGCAAGACCTGGAGACAGTGGCCTTCAGACAGTTGCCTATAACGGCCACAAGCATAAGCATTTGCTGAAGTACCAGGCAATCAGTACCCCTGATGGAATGTTTCTACACATGTACGGACCATTAGAAAGTCGATAACATGACTGGACACTTTACGTAAGATCCAACGTGGAAGAACAGCTGGAAGAATGCTTACTCAACGAGGGCCTCTTTCACTGCATCTATGGGGATACCGGATACAGCGCGAGGGAATACCTTGTCATTCCGTTCCGAGGAGCTTCCCTGTCGGAGAACCGGGTGTGTTTTAACAAAGCAATGTCCAAAAGCCGCATAACGGTTGAGTGGATGTTTAAGGAGTTAAAGCTGAACTGGACATCGATGGACTTCAAACATAAGCTCCGTATAGGAGAATCCCCTATCGGAGCACTCTACCTGGCGGCGGCGCTGATGGCTAACATGCGCAACTGCCTCTATCCTAACCCTGTCTCTCAATATTTTGGATGCAGGCCTCCTAGTCCGGAGCAATACCTACATTCAGGCGACTAGGCTGTGAGGAAGTGGGGTCTTGGGCGAAGCCCCAACGGGGTCTGGGGCGTAGCCTCAGGCGGGGGGTATCAGGGGTTGGACACCCCCCGGGAAAAACCAGGCTACGTTAGTAAGATAAAAGGCCATTCTCATCCGTCAGAAAGTATCGTTTCGTTTATGTTCGAGTATCTCTACGCTTTGCAAAGTGACTCAGCAGTGCTACGTAGCGCTTCTAACGATAGTTCAAACTTTTCCAGATCTGCTCGTCCCGCTTCAGCGCGCTCTGCGCGCCTCTCTTCGTGCTCTTTCTCGCGTTCCGCACGTTCTTGCTCGAAGCAAATGCGATCTAGTTCAAGACGTTTCTTCTCGAGTTCGTGTCGCGCTTGGTCGCCTTCCTTTATCGCATCGGCGAAGAGCTTGACGTCGTCTGCAAACGAAAAGGAGAACGCCTCTTTACGTGAACGTTTCTTCCCAGCCCGGCGGTCCACCTGCGGTGAATAGGCTTCCGTATCTCTACCTCCAGTTGAGCGGAAAGTCGCGAGTTGGCGCACGGCTGCACCCAGTCGCTCCTTCTCAGTCTCCAGATCCTGTGATCGCTGCTTTGCTGTGGTTTTCTCCTCCGCCATGTCCCTTCTAACATCTTTCATCATGCTCAATAGCTCCTCCATCTCCCCTACCTCGCCCCCGACGCCACTCATTGCGCTCTCAATTGGTTCGCTCGCATCAAAACGCGATTGGAGACGCTTGAACCTGTATTGGATGCTCTTCCACGTGACAGCGCACGAAATCTTCTTGCTACTGTTCGCCTTGTGCGCAGCGATATGAGATCGTTCTTTCGTCTGCCCTTTGAGAGCGAGGTGAGCCTTCGCGGCTGCAACTTCCCTTATGATGACGAGATCATCGGCGGGTGTGAGTTTCAGTCGTCTGCCCATGCGCCTCACGCCGCCTTGCGCCCTGACATCATCTTCCAGCTCGCACAGCGGGAGGACTGGAGCTGTCTCGGAGTCAGTACACGCATTAGGCACGGATTCCAGAACCGAATCCATCCTTGATAGACTCATGAGTATTGGCTGCTTGGCGGGAAACTGTTCTCGACACATGTAGAATACTTAAAGTTTCGGCTTCACTAACTCATCACAATTTTGCAAGTTCTCTCACGCGGCATTGCAGAATTCTGCAACTCATTTTCAAATCATACTTTTAATTACAGTATACATCCAGAATACTTTCAGAATCGCTGTGGCGTAATCCCTCTAATAGTTAGCCGTACGTAGTGGTTGCCGAAAGAGAGGGGACGGAAGAAATAAGAGAAGTAAGAAGTAAACCCTACCTTTTGGTTATCTTCACCCGCTGTGGTGCCCCGCCCAGCCCTTCTCTACCATCCATTTGTTTTTACTCACACTATCCCTACTCTACATTCTAAAACTATCGAGGCGCAAACTTTTCCACGCAATACATTGTGGTCTTGCGTAGTTTGCGTGAGTTTACAGGCGGTTCCAACGACAATCCGGATTTAGAATCGTCTCGTAGGCTCTACAACATTCAAGAAATTATGAGTGCCGGTACGAGCACGCGTGGGCACGTATCCGCTCTTTTTGAGAGACTCAACAAACGTGTTGACACCGTCACCCTTCCCGACGGTTTGCAGAAGGACTTGGGTTTAGTTGCGAAAACGATTGTGGAAATTTATCCGATTGATGGCACTTCTTCATCCTCCTCCACGACTCCAGATCCAGAATAAGTTGAAGAACTAATGAAAAGTTGACTTCCATCGCCTGTAGAAATCCTCACCGACTCATTCTTTCGTGCACCGCTGTTTGCCTTTGTCACACTGTTAAAGGTTGCTTGTCTCTACAGCTGTGCCACACCTCAAGACCCGCTTCATGATTACCTGGAGTTAAGCGAAGTTGACCGCGATAACAAGAGCATTGCCACACATGTATGGTTCGCGGACTTTCTCGGTTGCGATAGTGAGACTATACACGCATCTGTTGCGCGCTATAAGGACTCTCGTAGTGCACCACATCTCTCCCGTCGTCCCCCTACAGTACCTTCCAAGACTGATGTTCGCGTTGAGCTGCATCATGTACCCAAAACAACGCCGGAAGTCGACAAAGGTGCAGTTAAAGGCCGAATCCTGGTATTGAATCAATCAACCATGAGAAGGGGGTCGTCCTTCCCCATCAACGGACCGGGAATATTCCAACGTCTTCCTAGAGCTCTTCTGGTGTCCGAGAAAGTGATGCAAATGACTCTCGAAAAGCTTTGAACGTCTTCCAATACTTCAAGCACAACAAGTTTACCGGCGACCTGTCTCAGTCTATCGACATGATCCTCCGAGATTACAATGTGTGCGCTTGGCAGCACCGTTTGAGTGCCAGGCAAAAGGCCGATTTCTTTATCAATGTGTTATCGGGTCCGGCGAGGACATTCTTCTTCAACAACGCTAGGCATGATATGGACTTCGATGAGATGGCGCAGATGATGGTTCGTGAGTACAACAGTGATGCTCGCCAACTGCAAGTTCAAGGGAGGCTCGAAACCTTGTGCCTGGACAAGTACATGTCCGAACACGAGATATCAAACCCTTCCGAAGCCCTAACACAGGTCATTGATCTTCTCGAGCGTCTGACGCCGCAATGTCAACCTTAGTTCCGTTCCGACGCAAACAAGATCAATTACCTCCGCAAAGCTGTCATAAGTTTCACGTGGGCAATGATTCCTATCGGTAACATCATTCCTGCGAAGTATTCTTTCAATAGTTTCGTCACGGCACCTCGCGAACACATGCAGCTCGAAAACGAAGTGAAGATTGCCACCGCTTCTGCGAACATGCACTTTATCGATGGTGGAACTTATCATCAACAGTATGGGAGGCGTCCTAAACCAGTTCACAAGCATGGAGAATCTACTCATCCGTTCTCAAATTCTCGTGCTCACCCTCCCTCTGATTCTTTTGCTGAAAGCCGTCGCAAAGGCATTTGCCACCGCTGCAGGCAGAAATAGCGTCCGGGGCACCGCTTTCAACTAGGATCAATCCAAAACTACGTGCTTAGTCGATTTAAGAATGGAGATGCTGCCGTTCACATTGCATCCGATCTCGTTCTCGGAATAAAGGGAAAACTGAAATAGGATGCTGAATCCTCGGATGATGAAAAGGGCGATGACGAAGAGCATAATGTGCATTTTAGCGCAGAGCAGAATGAACTCGACGTCTTCGAGAATATTATAGATGCCGTAGCTACCTCTAGCACCAATTTCGTCGAGCAGAGTGATAAGGAATGGTTTACAAACAATCTATCCGAGTCTTTCTCTGCAAATCAAGACAAGACGCAGAAATACCCGTCGGATTTTGTTGCGGGCGACGATCAATAAAGCCTCGGGGTCGTCGCCCCTGTAAATGGGAAATGCCCCATAGAACGACTCATCCGAGGCGTAAGAATTATGTCGACATAGACGCCACGTCCGTCTTCATCTCTAAACTATCCGAGAAGATGAAACAAACGCGAAGCACGCGCACGGATACATCGGGTTTCTGTGAAGACATTGGAGCACCTAAGTCCTGCATTGGTCTTAGAGAATTGAAGTCCGTATTTGCCGCATTTCGACGTCGCGTCACTCAACTCAAGTGTTCTTCGAACCAATTTCGATTTGCGGACTCATCATACTATTCCCTTTGGAAGACATTCCTACCGCTGGCAACACCACCTGGTAAACCCACAATCTTCGTTGAGATGGATGTTGTGAAAGCTGATATCCCTGCCTTACTTGGTCTCGATGTGCTAGACCGCGAGTCGCTCATGGCTGATACTGTAGCCAATAGGCTCACTAAGCGAGGAGTGGAGCAGAAGAACGGATCTTGTCTCTACTTTGATTTATGGCATGTCCCTCTTCTCCGATTTAGGAGTGGCCACGTCTACGTGAAAATGGACCTTTCGACTTCGGTCATGTTCACGAGGTCTCAGTTGAGTAAGCTGCACAAGCAGGTCTTCCGTCCCTCCGCCGAAAAGCTCTTCAACCAGTTGAAGAAGGCTAGACCAGAAGAAACCTCCACTGGAACCTTAGAAGTTCTTCAAGACCTATCGAACCGATGTGATCCCTGTCAGCGTATTCATAAAGCCCCAAAGCGCTTCTGAGTTTCTTTTGGCGCAGAAAATGTCCGCTTCAATGAGTGCATTCTCCTGGATATCGTCACTATCGACGGAAAGCCAGTTCTTCATATCGTTGATGAAGGAACGCGATTTAGTGCTGCGAAGTTTGTCCATGATGTATCGACGAAGACCCTGTGGTCTACTATCCTGGAATGCTGGGCAATGATCTAAACAGGTCTACCCAACCGCATGCTATTCGATCAAGGCAGTTACTTTGGTGAAACTTTCGCTACTCTGGGTGCTCTGTCGAACGTAGATATCAAGAATTCAGGAGTTGAAGCTAATAACATTCTCGGATTGGGAGAGCGTTACCATCAGCCTTTCAGCCAAACTTATCGCAAGATAATGTCTGAAGACCCTCAAAGTCGACCTGAGAGAGCATTAGCTGCCGCAGTTAAGGCCATGAACGATACGTTGGGACCTGAAGGCCTAGTTCCGACTGCCCTTGTGTTCGGTGAATTCCCGCGTACGTTTATGAAGTCCGAAAAACCACCAGAGCGACCAACGCTAGAAGAGCGTGCTTCCATCTCTCAATCTGCGCGCAAGGAGATGGAAAGGATCATGGCGGAGATGCGTAATCGCCGTGCACTTCATCAAAATACGCCTGCGGCTGCCAATACGTTTTATCAGCCTGGTGATAAAGTGCTGGTCTGGAGGGAGAAAATCGTCAATCATCGTATTGGGGAATGACTCGGACCTTTTACAGTTATGGAGACTGATGAGTCAAGAAAACTCGTATTTGTTCAAGACGCAAAGATCGGCGCTGCCCGAACCTTCAGTATTGCGCAAGTTAAGCGTTACGTGACCGCTGATACATTTGAAGCGACCCCTGTTCATCTAGCCCACACGTTCATGCTGGAGCTTGGTGATGCATTGAACCAGTTCGGCACTTCTTCTGCCGAATTAGCGGATATACCCCCAGATGAAGCCACAGTAGATATTCACCTGACAGAAATAATTACTTCTGACTATCCGCGGGCATACTCCGCAGAAATGGCGGCAGCAAAAAAAGCTGAAGTAAGAAGCCTATTAGAACGGTGACCCTTCGAGGTAATGCTCAAGGAAGACCTTCCTGCAGATGGAAATATTTTGCCTGGCCAATTCGTGCTAGCGATTAAGTCAACCGAGGATGGGAAGATCAAACACAAGGCTCGTTACGTTATTGGAGGGCACTGTGATAAGTTTAAGGACCTAATGGTACATTCTGCATCAACCCTGCAGCCTTAGTCAGTAAGGCTTCTTCTAGCACTCGCGTCTATCTTTGGATTCAGCATTTAGGTCTTTGACATTCGTCAGGCTTATTTTCAAGCTGCAGAGTCGCTTGGACGGGAGATTTTCATCAAAAAACCCGTACCAGAGTTTGAATTGGAATCTTCGCAATGTCTGAAGCTTCTCAAACCGTTATACAGTTTCTGCAAGTCCCTGGACCTATGGCATGAGACACTTGCCAACCATTACCGAGACGATCTGAACATGAAGCCTTTGCGATCTGACCCTGCTCTATATACCCTCGTCAAACAAGGAGTACTAAAGGGCTTGTCTGGAGGCTACGTTGATGATCTCATCCGTGCTGGAGACGAAGATTTTCAGAAGCTCTCGAAAAAGACGAGGGAAAATTTTGACATGGCAGACGATCAGACACTTACTTGTTCGTTCACAGGATTTCCTCTGGTTTTCGAAGAAGATGGAACTATAATTCAAGACCCGCATGAATATCTGGAGAAGCTGGAGAAGCTGCCTTTAACAGCTAGCTTTTCTCAATTGAAATCGATGCGAATGAAACTAGCTTGGCTTGCAAACACACTTCCAGACTGCTTGTTCGAGATCTCACAACTTGCACAAATAACTGAAGAAATGTTTGACCAGAAGCCCAAGCATACCCTTCAGCGACTCAACAAGGCAGTCGCATTTGCTGTCGACAACCGCGTATCTTTGCGAATTCCGAAGCTCGATAGAAGCACCCTACGAGTTATTGGATACTCCGACGCATCCTTCGCGAATAACGCCGACTTATCCACACAAGGGGTCCTATTTGATTCATCGGATACGAGACTGGCTCCGTTATTCCTATCTCATTCAAGTCTACCAAAGCTTAACGGGTTACAAGGTCTGCTATGGCTGGGGAAGTAATTGCCTTCAGTGACCTTTTTGATGTTGCCGCTGTCCTTCAGGCGGAGTTAGAGGCTTTGGTCGGCTCAAGAGTATCTGTTCAACTTCTCACGGATAGCAAGAGCTTCTTTGGTGTCATTTCTAAAGGCTCCAGAACTTTTGAGAAGAGAATGATGTTAGACATAGCAGCTGCTAGAGAAGGTTTTAGAAGCAAATTCATCTCCGACATTGGTTTTGTGCGAAACTCGTACAATATTGCGGACGGATTGACAAAAGCAATGCAGCAAAAGTCTCTGCAGACTACATTAGGAACTGGGAAAATAGATGTAAGACCAGAGCAATGGATAATTCGCTATTAAGCGCGAGTCAATGGTTCACTTCAGCTATCTTTCTGTGAGACTGGCATAGCCATCTCCCTAACACAAAGTGCAGTCACCTTTCTCCTCCGCACTGAGTTCTCTCGCATACCATTTCTTTTTCTGAATTGTATAGCCACTATTTGTTTTCGGTCCATCACCACAAACGATGGATTCAAAGTTGGACGTCAAGTCGCTCCGATCGTCTCGACGTAGTGCGCGCCAAACATAAAGCTTCATCATTTCCACCCCTATCAACACCCCGTCGTCGCACCGCTCAAAGAAAGGTTCACAGGACTGACGGCGTTGCCTGGGCGCTTCCGAAAATCAAGCTACCTTCTCTAATCATGGTTTGACGAAGTGGAAGGTAAGGGAAAGAAATGGGGAAGAAACGAGGTGTGAACGGTACGTCCGATCGAAGGGAGTGTCAGTTTGGTGCTTATCGCGGTTAAATCATTTCGTGCCGCCGCCGGCTGATTTGTGTACTGTATTTTACAGTATTACTTTGATTATTTTAGATTAATTTTACATTTACTTTTATTCAAATTTTAGATCGGACTGAGTACGGTGTCGAGCACTCGACGCCCGTACTCATCCGTTTACACATAATAGCTAGCCGTACGTAGTGGTTGCCGAAAGAGAGGGGACGGAAGAAATAAGAGAAGTAAGAAGTAAAAATTACCTTTTGGTTATCTTCACCCGCTCTGGTGCTCCGCCCAGCCCTTCTCTACAATCCATTTGTCTTTACTCACACTATCCCTACTCTACATCCTTAAACTATCGAGGTGCAAAATTTGCCACGCAATACATTGTGGTCTTGCGTAGTTTGCGTGAGTTTACAGGCGGTTCCAACGACAACAGCCACACCTGAATGGGTTTATTTGGAGCGCACGACGGCGAGGTCACGCGCCGCAAAGTTGTGTTTCCAAAAATTCTCTTAAATTATAAAAAAATTAGTTCACCTCTGCTGAGGGGCATGTACTTTACTTGTAGATTCCTTTTTCAAGGTCACATTAAAACAAAAAGTTATGAAATTTCAGATCGAAGGCAATACATCGCTCGTGAACCACGTGCGATAGCTGCGCAGAGCTATTCCTAAACCACCGTTCAGGTTGAGATATGGGAGCACTCCTGAAATCACAAATCACAAAATGCAACCGCATAAATTGTGATAAATACACGTTGAAATGCGATTATGGCACGTCCATAAACCTCGATCTCTTCCAACGGTTATCTCCTTGGAAGCAGAGCCTCTGCCCGTATCAAGTCTCTTGCCATACAACTTTGGCGCGCTTTCCGGCGCCCTCACTTCACCACGACACCATTCGGCGAAGTTCTCATTGCCTTCTCGCCGCTAAGTTCTCCGTTGCCGTAGGGACACCACTGTCCTGCTCCGTCTTTAGTTTCAATAGTTGTTGCGTCTCTCGCCGCAACATCGCCACATTGCTCACGGTGGCGTCTGGGTTTTCTCGTTCCCTACCTTGCACCCATCCAGAATTTCCTACGTCGGGCTACGGTTAGCCCTCTGCTTCCAGAACTTTGGTGCGCACGTGTCGCCATAATAGGCTTCGTTGGCTTGCTGCTTTCCTGTTCTTGCTCTTCTATAGTTCGACGGATCAGATCTTTGCAAAGTAACGGACTGAAAAGATCGCACACCAAAAATACACAAGACACTGAATTTGTGTGTGAGGCAGTGTAGGGCTTGTAGGTGTGGTCATGGCAGAAGAGTGTACTGAAGAAAGTAAGAATTTGCTGAACACGGCTGCGACATCATTTACACTAACGACGATACCGGAAGATGGTTGCTCCGGATTTGGTGAAGAAGTGGTCAGGTGTGTTTCTCGCCCACAGGTCGCGATGGATCAACTCCAGTCAGGCCCGTCAATTGCAATTGTAACTGCAAAAGATGGAATCAGACCACAGGGAGGAGGGCCGTGTGTAGCCATAGCGGGAATTCAAGGAAGAAATACAAATCTCTCTTCGCAGCGAGAATTATGGGGACTGGCCCCAACGTCTACTCTAATTCGGAAAAGAACTCCAAAAAAGACGTCGACATCTAAAGCACCGACAGTTAAAAGAGAAACTGGATTCACACAAAGTGAAACGGACAACCTCCTCGACTTGATTGAAGAGTTCCTACCATTGGGAAAAGAGGAATGGGAAATGGTAGCAAGACTGCAGAGTACACGATATACTCTGCAAGGACGGAACGCTGATTCGCTTTGACGTAAGTTCTCAGCAATATGTCGCACAACAGTCCCAACAGGTGGCCCAAGCATTCCGGCGCATGTGCTTCGGGCTAAGCAACTTCGTGAGCGGATAATTGAACGAGCGGATATTGGTGATGTAGCATAGTCACACATGGACTACACAGAAGGCATGGACGACGAGAATGCAAACACCTTGGAAGCAGGATTAGAGAAGAACCCTGGAGTAGGTAGGCATAGCCACCACCCGATATTAGTACAAACAGCGCGGAAGATCCGGTCGCCATCACCAAGGCCGCTCGAGCGCAAAAGGGTAAAAGAAACTGGAAAAGACTCCATATTAGAGATTATGAAAGTTTCCATGCTCCAAGAGCAGGAACGAAGGGACGCAGAACATCGTAGATATATAGCAGAACGAGAAGCTGAAGCGCAACGAAAAGAAGAAGAGCGCAGATATCGCGCTCAACGTCTTTAGGAAGAAGCTAAGTGGCGAGAGGAAGACCGTGAACGTCGGCAAGAGGAGAGAAAGCGATGGGAGAAGGAGAGACATTCAAACACCCAGATGATGCAAATGATGATGATGGCTATCTTCGGTCAGAAAGGAAAATCGTTTGATGCAGATAATCCTGAGCAGTAAACAAAGCAATTCTCTTACTTATTCATTACAGTAGGAAACTATTTGCCTCCACACTTAAGTGCGGCATGTATGTGTGCAGAATTTGATTGGTACCAACCAATCGAGAACGTAGGTTGTGAAGCATTACCACTGTTGACAACATGAGCTTTCTTTAGCGTCGTTCTTCATAAACAAACCGATCCCGGAGCCTTGGAAAGGTAGCCTTAAACGTGTGCATACCCCATTCAGATGCTTGTTGGGCAGAAGTGGCCTGCTTTAAGCGCTGCATGTCCTCACCAGTACCATTCGAAGTAATCACAGGATCCTGCCCAGATTTAATTAAGAAAGGGTAGCTTGTCTTACAAGATGCAGAATCAACCACACATTGACCCCCAAACCTGTGATAGACCTCCTGCAGTTTAGCATACAATTCGCCCCACTCTGCAATTACTGATTCGTGCATTGCACCAGGTGCATTTAAAGAACATGTGATTACTACTCCATTGGTGCCAAAAACCAATACATTGCCCACGTAATGATCATGTGTCCACCCATTATAAAACATGTTCTGTATAGTAAAGTTTTCGCTTTGTTCCAAGTAAAGTTTGAGACCATCAGCGACACAGTACACGTCTTGGAGGGCAGGATTTTTTGCTTCAAAAGCAATTTGACACTGTTTGACTTCTTCTGCAGACGGCATACGAGTTGCGGCATACTGATCAGATCGTAAAACTTTAAAAAGTATTCTTCTGCCAAACCGTATAAATAGGGAGCACACAGAACCAGTGACACCGAATGACATGCACAGAAAAAATTCCGCTCCTCGCATTCTATGCCAAGCCAGCAAAAGACCAAGGCATTGAGTTGCTGTCATACATCTTGGACGTCCAGAGTTAATGGTCTGTTTCAAAATTCGAATTTGACCATCATCAGAGTACGATGTATATAGGTTATACTTTGATTTGAACTTACGCAGAAGATACCCAAAACTAGGGTGGTCAAAACCTATGAGAGTAATGAGTGACTGATTACATCCGCTTTGGAAAAGATGTGAAAAGGCAGAATTATTTGGTTGCTGTAGAGCAATTCTGGTTACTTTTAGCTGTCGCCTTCGGCGTCCCTCTGGGTGGATACGACGAATACATTTTTTTGTGACATGTCTTTCTCTCAGAGAAAGATATACCATGACTAAAGGCAAATAAGTCATATTCCTTTCAATTGTTGTCTTGTATGATTGAAACATGTTAGTGTTTGCTGATGTTTTCTGCTTTAGTATTTCTGGGCAGCTCACGGGATGGTGTGGTATGAATTAGACAAAATGAGCTGAGAGAGATGTAGTCTGCCATGTGCTATCTTGGTGGGTGATGCAATCAGGATCCTACGCATCGTAGTTAGAGAAGGGCCAAGTAAAAGCGTTTAGGCAACGGCCGCAATGATTTGGCGCCAAAACCTGTGAATGCTGCTGCACAAATTGTGATTTCAGAAGAGGACAGATCCTCTGCTGTGGTCGCAATTTTTTGGGCCGCACGTAATTGCTACTGTAGGAAATTGAGATTTCAGGAGTGCTCCATTCTCGAGGGTCGCATCTTGCTTTCCGAAATCAAAGGTATCCAAATTCCTCCTAAGCCTTTTCCGCATACTTCGGATCTTCTGCTGCCTAAGAGATACTTGAAAGACTCGTTTGCTCATTCGCCTTGTTCAACTGTAATACTCTGTATTTGGTTTTTTTTGGTCCATTTGACTGTGGTCGTCCCTGTATAGCTTCTAAACCGGCTCTGTGGTTCGCCTGCAACTTGCGTCACTCGTTTTCGCAATTCTTCTTCGCCTTTGTTATCCCTCTATTGTGGTAAACTTGCCAACAACGTGGGTCTTGCGACCCTTTCGGTCCGCTCTACATCTCCTCTTGGGACTGTTGTGGCAAACCACTCTCTGACAATATCGGGAACCTTTCTGGAACGTTTTATGAATAGTGCAAAAGGTGTTGCTTCGGCTTTACACCACGACTGTTACGTAATGTTATTGAGAGGGCTCTGGTCTCTGGTGTACTTCATGTGTGAAAGATCGGAAAGTCTGTGCGTGCTCCTCGCTCGTGGTCAATTGCACTATAAGTACATGCTTCCCCGCCTACGACCAGAAATATCTTGTTAAGGTCGACAGAGTGCAATTTAAAAAACTGCAGAGTTCGTGTTTAACCGAAAAATGCCTATAAACAAAAAGAAACTCCAGGAAAACCCACGGCAAGCAACGAAAAACCTCTGATGAACAAAACTTTTCGTCAACAAGGACAGGTGTGTCCATCCGTATCATTGCCGGTGTAATTTTTACTTTTCAAGACAATAAACCGTCGACGCCATGACACCTATCGAGATCATCGAGAGACTAAACTGCAATGCTAAAGTAAGAAAAGAAATGTAAGCACTGCGACAAGTTGCTAAAAAATAGGAATATGAATAAAAGTGTGCAATTGACAGCTTTTTTATTGATGCTCTGTACCCGACTAGTTTCGATCTCCTAATCGTCCAAGCCACAATTCTTGTCGAGCAAGTAATTCTCCATGAGTTTCACTGCCGTTTTTTTTTCAGTTTCTTTCTTATCCTTTTCATCATTTTTATCACTGTGAGATTCTTCTTCATGGTTTGCGTTCTTTACATCAATGTCCAAGTATTGGCTGCTTGAACTGCCGTCTACGATGCGTTTTTCTCTGATACTATCTTCGTTCGACGAGTATTTTGGATTTCTCTTTAATCTTACTATCTATATGTATACATTTTTCATTTATGTTCCGTTTCGATTCTTGTTTTCTTCTGCACTCAGAGGTTCGTCCTTACAATCTTTTTCTTCTCTTCTATGTCGCTCTTTTTCTTCTTGTATGGATATTACCTGTTTCTCTATGGACCCTATGAACATTTTGACAGGCTTCTCTTCCTTTTTTTGCTTTTCATGATCTTCACCGTTTCTTTTGGTTTTTTTGTTTCATGTTGTAATCAAGGGCAGGTCTTTTTGGTATTCACTTTCCCTGTCCTCAACATGTATCCATGTATTTCTCATATTGAATTCGGAGCTCTTGCCCAATTCATAGGCCCAGCCTTCCAGTTTCTGCATGCTTTTCATTGATGTGCGAGATATGAAAAACGATTCATAGTGTTAATTAGAGTATTTCAATGTACTTTTAAAAATACTCCCACTCCCATCAAAAATTTATCTTCTTAGTCTTAAGCTCCATGAGTCGGCTCGGGTAGTTGGTTGCGAATTCCCTTGCAGTTTTCCAATGATCATAGCCAATATTTAATCAAGCCGCAGCATGAGTAGTTCATAGTTTGACCAACTTCTGCTTCTTGTCAGCATTTTCTAGAACTATTGTGCTTCAAAAATGCAGAAACGAATTACAGGAGAAACGCGCATTATTACTTATCAACAAAAAAATTCATCTCCCCGGAAGCAGGTCATTTAGAAAGCGGCACATGACTCTAACGAACACCAATGCAACGTAGTCCAAATCGTGCTAATGTTCCTTCAGCATTTTCTGAGCCCTGTTTCACATTTCATGGTTTTTGGCACCCTTTTCGAAATAAAACGTCGCTGAAATATGCTACGGCAGTATGCCTAGTGTATCGGTCCTTCATTTTAAAATATGCTTATGTCTTTAGATACTATTCATATCTGAATACCGATATTATCCGGCGAAGAAATGGGACCTCGTTAAAATATGCATCATCATCTCGTAAACTATTGTCAATGTCTGCGGAGCTTTCATTGATCTGGACTAGCTCCATAAACCTGCATTAATAACAACCAATGTAGTGGTTCTCCGCACGGATGTAACTTTCGATATTTTCTGCATCGTTGATCTATTTTCCTGCGCAAACGAGACCAGGTAGTTAAAGTTAATGGTTGTTCTGAATTTTGGGATCGACGTTCCGTGCCCGTAGCAGCATATTGCGATGCGCAGGTATATCCAAGAAACTCGAGATGAGCCATCTGTAAAGGTTGACCAGCCCTAGAATGGAGCGTAGATCTGTCTGCTTTATGGGTTCCTTTGCCTTGGCCACGTATTTGAAACGAGCTTCTTCGATTGATAACCGTCTAGGAATGATGATGTAGCCAAGCTACTTCACTGTATCCGTCAAGAACTCGCACTACCTCAGTTTGAGGGTCACCTCTGCATCCCGTAAAGCGGTCACGAATTTGGTTCCATGGGTGAGGCGGTCATCCAGATTATCTGAGAAGACGACGATGTCATCCAGATACACGAGATACATCCACCACTTAGGGTGTCTCAAAAGGATATCAATGCCTCACTGGAACGTAGCAGGGGAATGGTTTAGCCCAAAAGGCTTCTGCTTGAAGCAGTACGAGCCAGGATAGTAAACGAACGCGGTCTGATCGTGGTCGTACTCCCGAACGGGGAGTAACCAGTAACTCCGATTCGCATCTTACGCAGAAGACACGATGGCATTCTAAAAGAAATCAATTCACTCGTTCATATGAAGGATAGGGTACGCATCGCGTACCATCGAGGCATTGAGCCGGCGATAGTCGCTGCACAACCGCCAAGTTCCATCGGACTTCAGATCCAAAACCACTGAAGATGCTCAAGGCCACTTTGCAGGTTCCATCACACCTGGGCGGAGCATCATGTCCACTTGGAATTGCTGCTCCTCCCGGGCCTTTGATACAGCCCTGTAATGTTGCTGCGCTCCTGGACTCGCGTGTGGCAGCAGATAAATTCGGTGTTCCGTTGCAGTAGTCTCCTCGAGGCAGCCACTCACATCGTGGTGCATTCACGCAGCGTATTAAGGAGGTGGTTGCGGTGTGACTCTGGAACGAGTCCGCGGGCGAGATCCTCTAGTACCATTTAGGGGACCACCGCGTCCAGATTGTCGGCGTGTGGCTTTATCTCTCACTGACTTCTCTCTTGCCCTTGTCAGGCGAAGTTTCCCACTCGTGACTATGAGGTGACAACCCCTCACCCCGATGCCAGGCTCCTATCCATTTTGAGACAGTGTCATCTGTGACAATCCCGAAGATCTCGGCGGTGGTCATCTTGGTTGGGATTATTGCCAGTGGGTTCGGTGTGACTGAGCCGTTGACGTGGTTCTCCATCAGGTAATGGGGAGTGGTACCAAGGTTGGTAACCAGGACGCGGAAGGTACTATCCGATATCACCTGCACAATCCCGTTTGCAACGGCCAATTGATGCTTCTCGTACAACGAGGAAAAGGGTTGAACAACCCGTACACCCTGTTGACGTGAGTTCACTTCCACCATAATTTGGGTTCCTGCCAATATCGAGATCGAAGAAGCTATTCAGAGCTTTGTCGATTTTAGCGAGGCGGGTGGAGGATCCTGCGCAGCAGGTAGTGATACTCGTTTCTAAGAGATTATCTTCAAGGGAAGACGAACAATAGGAACAATGAGTCCATCTTTCAATTCGGTACGCTTTCGGCGGGGTTGTATTGCATTGATGAATCGGTCGCAGTAGTCATATCCCAGTATCACTAGAGCTGCCAACGACTGGCATACGATAAATTTGAGCTTCACCATCAAGCTTTCCAGGCGTACGACGAAATGAATAATTCCCAACGTTTTCAACGGGGTATTGTTCGCATCCGCGATTTCAAGCGCCACTATTTAATGGAGTAAATACCACAATTCCGGCCAGCAACTTATCCCTCTTTTGCGGGCTTGGCTTGAACCTCTGAAAGAGTTTTATTGGTCTTCAGCTATTCCTTGTAAGAAATACGGGAGAGTGACGTAGGCTTGCCCTTCTTTCATCCTGAGTACATCGGCTTCAGCAACAAATCGCGCCATGAACTCCAATACCACTATGCCTTCTTTTGCAGAAATGGTCTGATTAAGCAGTATGAGCTGCATTCTCTAGATGCAATCCCACACTTTTTTCGTGCCTAGGGATATCTTTTCCGTTCAGGAATCTTCCAGCCTGTAGTACTGGTAAGAAAAAAGCTTCCGATACACCGGGTTAATCGGCTTCAACTCCTTCAGGCCAAGGTGCTTCTTGCCCCTTTTGCGTGGCCAAACGGCACCAGCAGTAGCCTTCCACAGTTTGAAGCGGGATGAGCGCCTCCTCGGGTCCTCACCACCAGGCGACGAGCTCTTAGGACCTTTCGAATCGCTCTATGAAAAACTCGACAAAGTCGATATGGCATTGTACTGAACATGCTTGGGCCCTTTAGAATTCCACCTACGGCGATCCTTGCGCATTTCTCTCTGATTATCTATTTGAGAAACTGCAGCTCGTCCAACCAGGATTGGCAGGTCCGTCAGGAGTGAATTTTGCAATGCCTCGAGACAGGATCAAACACGGTTGAACAGGGTTTCAACCCCTTCTACGAAAACAGGAGGTCCACTGAAAACTTCCAGTATGGTGTTGACATCTAATCTCGGAATACAAAAGTCCTCGGCCACCACCCTTACGGGGTTCGCTCCAACAACCCCCCATAGGGTGGCGAACTTTCTCGAAATTGTTTCATGGGCAGCTCACAAATCCAAAAACTACTCTACCAGGTCGTAGAACCGGGTACACCAACATTACATGGTGCTGTGTTTGGCAAACGCTTTGGCGAAAATCGCCGTAGATTATCCAACAACGGGTGTCAGACTATCCAGCAAAGCTGGCGGAAGATCTTGGTTTTCCGAAGCACCGCCCAAATGATTTGGTACCCTTCGCTGGTACACTCGATTTAGATTATACCAGAACCCGTGAAGCCAACCGGGTGCCCGGTGATGACCATCTTGGTGGTAGCCACTGCGAGTGATGACAGGCTACGCCCTAGATGGCTTATTCGGCATTTCGGAACCGTAGAAACGAGAAAACCACTGAGGTCTTCCGAAAACAAATTCAAAAAGAAGAGACAAATGTTCAAGTGATCGTTTTCAGTCGGGAGACCAGTTGTAATGCAATAGCCCGCAAGCAGGAAAAACACACAAAAGGTGTCCGAATCTTCCTCTGCCAAGGCAGTTCGTTGGTGAAGCCCTCTCGAGTGACAACACGACAATGTCACGTGTAATACCGAGGTTTTCCCGGCAGCAGTTGGCGGGAGAAATAGAAGAAGAATGCCTTTTAGGTGGGTGTACGTGTTTGCGGTGCCTACTTGGAGGAAAGATATGAAAAAGAAATGGGGCGCGCGGGTCGTGCGATACACAAGGTGGATACTATACCACCAAGATTGAAAAAAGGGGAGGTAGCCGTGAGGAAAACGATAGAATTGGTAATATTCCTTATTACATGGAGCGAGCACAGTGAAACTAGTACTGTACCCAAAAAAAGGGTGCTCTCAGCGAACATGACGGATGAGCAACCGTAAGCTACGGGATATCTCTCGTAAATGGCAGATACCGACGTAGGTGGAAGGCTCGGAGCCAGAACCTTTGTTACCGTATACTGCGGGCAGCGGAAGGGATGCAGGCGCCCTTAAGTTCTGTGGCGCTAATTAATTAAATAGGAAAAATCCTAAATAAAGAAGTATAGAAATAAAAAAGCACCCGGCCATTTGGGCCACCCCCGTGCACCGTACCATGATCCGGGCCATACGTGTAGGATGTGTGCAGCCAAGCGCTTGCGCCGGACTTAGTAATATTAAACGCGTAACACGAGTTCTTCGGTATAATTCTGTATACGGAAATGACCACGAAAACGGGCGTGCACTTCACTTTTGACCGCAGACGGAACCAAAATTTGTGTTTTTAATGCTCTATAAATCTGGTGTTCTTTAATGAACGTAGGAAGCTTTTATGATTAATGCTGTCGCGTAATGAAAGTCATAGAATGGCCGTTAGGCAGAATCTTTGGGTTACACTTTTTTTTCATGTCCATAGTGTCTTCCGTAAGACATGCTGCGTAGCGTTGTTCTCTATTTGTAATGATATTCAAGGTAGCGGGTGACGGAGTATGAATGGATGACTCTCTTTTCAGGAGGCAAAGCAAGGTAGTACGGGGAACACAATTCAATAAAAGTTAAGAGTTGCCATATCGTTGCCAAAAGGTGGTTGAGTTGTCGAAGCATCAAACACGAGTGTAACGTGATCACCTGTCAACGCAGCGTGCAGGACAGTATCTTGTTCACTTGGAGCATGAGCACGGGTAAGCAAAATTGCTAAAAGTATACATATGCAAGTAGTTAATTCGCCTGGCTATTGTTTTTGATTTTGTAGACCAGTTGTATTAAACTGAGTATTTATTTCAAAAATGAAATAATATTTAAACTAAACTAATCAAAGTGATAGATATCACTAGAATTTTATATATTTTCAACTTCGCAATCTACGAAGATTTGAAGAAAAGGAGTAGAAAATATAATACTACAAAAATGCTTTATCGCTAGAAAACTTTCTTGCATACGACCAACAAAAGTTAGTTCAAAACAATGTTTATCATTTTCATAAACGGCAAATGGTGAACAACTTGCGAAAATAAACTTAAAGCAAATCAAAGTTGTTAAAAAGCCTATAAAAAACTTGTTTTGATATATAAAGTCGCACAGGATAATTTTGAAGAGCTATTTCTATACTAAAGCAGTGATATATTAAATGTAAGCTATTTTACATCATATCGTGTAATGTTTTACTGAAGTTTACGCTGTTTATTAGCATTTATATTTCAAAAGTAACAGCCTACGAAACTCAGTTGTGCATTATTGTTTACCTTTTTGTGCACTAGTGCCAAGGTTTTGGCATAATGTGTTTTGGGTCATACCGACGCAAGCTATCAAGCGATAACGCTTGCTTTTTTCGTCCATTTCTACACTTCCAGAGCTTGTCTGAAATATTTAGGCCGCAAGTTCTCTTCGGTTTCACAAAACGCTAACGCAAAAAATGTTACGATGGCAAAAGTTTTCTATTATTGCAGTAATATCTCTCAGACATTACACTGCAGATCCTAAAAATATGTTTCAGCCGTCTTGCAGACGAGAGCAAATATTTATGTTTTTTAGCACTTGAAAACTAACTGATCCAAGTTTCAAGAATACAACATATGGAAAAGTGTCCATTTTTCAATTGTGAAACCGCTCTCATACTTCAATACTGTGGTTTAAGATTTTCAAGATAAATTTAATATCACCACACAGAGGGCTGCCTGTTGACGTCAGGGAAAATAAGTCGAAGATTTGAAATTCAAAATGAGTTTTCGACAAAAGAGAGAAGCAAGCGTTGTTTTTTCGAAGGTATTGTTTCTGCATGCATTTGCTTGTGCGAGTCTATCTATGGTCACCCAAGTGTACGACGTGAACGACGTGTTGGCAATGTGGCACCCGCGCCACATCGCTGCGATCCAGTTGCCCAATCGGTGCCGACTTTGCGTAGTGTAACGCATTACACGTTCGGCTGTGAACCTTCGGCCCCCTTCCCCCGATACCCTACCGCCTTGTGAAGACGCTTCAAGGACAAGTAGTTTTACATCAAAAAGACCTCTTTTTCATACTAACACGTTAAGCCAGCGCCATCCTCGCCGCACGCAGCACCACCGCAACCGCACTCGAGACTCCGGTCTCTTTTTGTCTTAACCACAACTCGCCCCGATTTCGCGTCGCGGCTTCTTTTGGTCCGCCGTGTTTCGCTCCTCATATTTTTCTCAAGCTTGCGCTCCACTTCCACACTGTCGCCTCCTCCTCTTCGCCACGCCTGCTTGTTCTCTGTAATCCTTCCCTTGACGTCATGCCATTTTTGCGAACAGTCCCGGACAACGATTCCTTGTTTTCCCACCGACCCCGACACCCTCGCACATCTCTTTTCAACTCGCTCCGTCACGTGAGACAGCGCCGACGCCATTCAGCCCCATCGACCCAGGTCTCTACCCACCCCTTTTCAAACTCACCTGCAGACCTCAAGCCAATCTACATTTACCCTGGTCTCTTGCGAATTGTGCGCGAGAAAGCCATCGCCCTGGATAACCAATGCCCGGCCGGCCATTACAAGTGTCGAAAGTGTGATGAACAGAGCTTTCCTACTCAACCAATGCACCAATGCGAACATGACGTTAGTTGCTCGGTATGCCTCGAGAAGTTTCATGGCAAAGACCTGGTACGAAGGCTGCCCTGCAATGACAATCACGTGTTTCATTCCAAATGCATTCTAGATTGGTTTGCCTTCCAACAACGATGCCCGCTGTGCAACGAGTATGTGTCGAATAGTTTGCATTCATTCACCGCCCCCCGCTCTGATTCATCTACGCTTGCGCATGATGTACGGCATCGCCTTGTTGAAGAACGCAGAGACGTGCGACAACGACTCTTGCGTTTCCTGGGCGTTGATGTCAATCTGCTACGCTTCACTCGGGACATCACAAATGCCTCTCCACCACACCGAACGTTGCCGGTTAATATTGACGACCTATTTTGCCCATTCACTCCAAGTCATGAGCAGCGCCGGTTTCAGTCCAGCCCCCAAATTCGACATGAGCTCCACCAACAAAACGGAAGTAGCAGCTCCGGGCGGAACACAGTTTCCAGTACAAACTCAGCTTCCGATGCGGGTAAATGGCAGCAGAAACCCAAAGGCCCAAGAACCTATTCATACATAGTACATGACAACGTTCGAGTGGAGATGAACACCCGTATTCCTGTATGACCGAGACTGGCTTCGAGTACACAATCGTGACCATGTCTTCGTTATATCTCATCGAAGCTTGCGCTTTGCTAGCATGCACTGCAGTGCTGTCACTTCTTTTAATACCATTTTTCCACTTTTTGTATCGAATATGTTCGATTCATCGCTATTGCAAAACACGAGCTCCCTGTCTTGTCTACATGTACGTGAAGAGGGTGTCTTGTACATGAAAAATGCATATGATTGACGTCGGCAATAATTGAACCGTCCAATTGTTTCATGAAATCGTGCTGCCCTTGGAGTTTGAATTTAGCCATGTGCTTTCTATGCGTAGAATTATGATCTTTTTTCTTATAACGGAGCTTTCCTGAGGTGTCGAACGCAATGTAAAGCTGATTCTCTGCTGTGCTCTCCTTGTTTGAATTACTGTTTCCGACGTTTAATGGGATTGCTAAGAAACCCAAAAAAAAATTCCGAGGTAAAAGAATACGGCGCTTAAAGCGCGGTATGAACGGATTCAGAATTGCTTGTCGACCATGTTTGTTCACCAGAGTTTAGAATGTTATCATGCTCTCGTTTCTCCAATACACGCTCATTGTGAAGCTGATGCAATTAAACCATGGAGCTGGATTCAGTTTTTTTCATCATGAAACTCTCTGTTTTCGACATCGTCTATGTTCGCATGAAAGGAACAGATTGCAGTCTCAAAGCGATCTCTTTTCTCATCTTTAAAACTGAGTTTGTGACTGTCTATTTCTGATTCAGCCCCTTTCTTGGGTTTAAACAGCCTATTGTTCGTCTTGATATCGTTTTTTTATATGCGTTATCTGCCCTGAAGTTACGCCATCATTTTCACCGAAGACTTATCTTTGAACTCCATTCTGAGACGATCTTCGATGCTGGTGTGCAGTATGTAGACTGGTCTCCAAAACACAATCATTAAGCATTGGAAGGGAACTTTTGGCAAATCTTTTGTTGTTGTATATTCAACCACATCAATGACAACAATTGCACCAAGGATAGAATGCTGATTCAGGAACACTTCAAGCTCGAAGCAAGGCGTGATTGTTGCAGACGAGCACAGAGCAAGAATCCATATTCTCACAGCTCGGGAGCATCATGAAATGTTCCGTGTAGCATAATTTAATCGTCTAGTGTGCCTGATATTTGCGTACATCAGACTCCTCATCTAGAACATCATGGAAGGAGGAATTAGGATTTCCTTACGCATCTTGCGGTTAACAAAAGCGCTGCTTTTCACCGACAGCTAACGTTGTGTCCGGGTTGACACCCTGCAACCGAATCGAGATGCCGTAGATGTCGGCTCTCACAGACCATCACATGTTGCGCAAAATGGCGTACGGCGTTGTGACTGTGCTACCCACGCGAGAAAGACCAATAAATATGTAGTGCTGCGGTGTTCACATACGAGAGCCTCAAGGAGAGCTACAGGCAATCATTTGCGATGAATCCGAACACAACGTCGATAGTCTGATGAGACTTAACCCACAGAACTCGTCTTCTTTCTTGAGAAAGTTTCTTCCAGGAAGTTTAATTCAGCTTAAAAATAGAGAGCTGATGTTCATTGAAAAGAAGAAGAAGAAGGCGACGGATGGTAGTGGGCGACGCTTGAAAAATCTCTCATGGGCGTGGCCTATTTACGCCCCTCGTGTGATCCTCGACAGCGAAACTGCAGCATTGGTTCTGGGCTGCTCTCTCTCAACTTGGGATATCAGTGAAAGGAGCACCGGAAGTATTTCATTTCATTTCATTTCATTTCATTTCATTTCTCCTCTCCTCTCCTTCCGGCCAGTATTCTCACACAATGAGCGATAAATCACTTCTACTGAGTTCGGAATGGATTCGTCGTAGTCCCCGCGACATTTAGGCACTCTCTTCATATTGCTTCTAGTCTGTCTGTTTTCCGGCTGCGCCAGTGACAGTGAAAAAGGGGCTGCTTTCACAGTGACGTGGGGTGATTCTCGCAAAAATATGTCGAAGCCCGAGGAGAGGGTCAATAGCTCGCGACGGCGATCTGCACCGCTGCTGAGACACGCTGTCCGCATTGCATCCAAGCTTTGTATAGTTCTAAATGGAGCAGAGTGTGGCGTCGCGCTGGATATCCCCAAGAGGGGCAAAACAAGCGTGGGACAGTGGTTTATCTTCCATAATCAAACTCGAGTTTTGTGCGAATAAGAAGGGAATTTAACCCCGTAAGCTCAAGAAGGAACCCTTGAACCGCGGCTTTGGGTGTGACATCCTATTTCTTCCACCCTGAAGGGCACGCAAGAGGCCGGTAGTATACTCATACACTCAAAAGAATACCTCATTAATACTCTAAATTAGAGAGACTTATTCTGCAATCGCAGAGTTTTCGATTGATGCATCACAATGGCAAGGCCGTGCTCGTGCATGACATGATGAACGGCGCAGAAAGCACTTTACGGTTTTGAGAACCTAAAATATCACCCGCTCGATCGCAAGAGAGGAAGAAGGCATATCGGAGACTTTAGCCTCATGTTGTCTCCGATGATGCGTTTACAGCGGCATTCGCAGCTTGGCATCAGTTGAAGCACAGTTCTCGTGATACACGAATGCTAAAGAGCAAAGAGCAAAAACTGCTGAAATCCAAAACAGCATTATATAAGCTTCTCAAATTGTTGCTCGACTTACCGCAGCGTCTCTGTAGAGACCGACGATGAAAGCAGTATGATGGTGGATGGAAATTTTCAACTTCAATCCAGCAATCGATTGCAATGATTTTGGCTGCTTACTATTTCCTTCACAATTTGCACTCTTGTTGCGATCCTTCCTATCCAGTGTTAATGCAAATATAGTCTTCGAAAGTGTGCAGAATCGCGATTCGATTCCATTTTTTTAAAAATCAAACAACCCGATTCGAGTCTTCGCTGGCCATTTCAAACTGATTTGAATGCAACACAATCCGCAAGTGACACTCCAAAATGGTGTAGTTCTAAAGCTTCGTTTTTCACTGAACTTACGAGTAAATGGGTTAGAATCACGCAGAATAGAGCGGGCTACTGCTCCGGAAGAGAGCTCGTCATCTTAGCCGGTGGTTATTGCAGAAAAGAACATTGTTTTGGTGCACTTCACATATCTTTTACTGAAACATCTATGTTTCAAATCAAATTTAGCTGAATATGGTGAGCTTGAAACTCAAATTCGTAAGCCCGTCGGATCTCCAGTGTTTCGCTTTTATTGTTGACGATTTTATTCAGCGCTTCTTGAAACTTGTTTTCCGGTCCTGTGGATGCCAAAAATATTAAATGTTCTATGAAATTGATTCTCCCTCCGTGAGAAGCATCATCTGATCCGGGGGTTAGATTCAGTTTTTAAATACCCTGGTTTGAAAATATTTCCCGTCAATCACTTCGTATTGATTATGGAGAAGACTGCAACGTCTTCCATGTTTCAAGTAAATCCTTCAGGAAATAAATATGAAAGAATGCGTTTTATTTCCATAGTGAAAAAGAGAAGCCTGAACTGGATGACAAGAAAATTAGAAGACGTGTTTCCTCCAATAATCTCAAGGTATTTTTTGTGTCTTGTATTCCCGCTTGCACACAGTAATGTTTCAAGAACTGTATTAAAGCAAAACAAAATGTTGATATTGAAATACTTATCAAGAACGGATTTTTAAATCGGATAAATGGTTCAATCTTCGCTTGCCTCTTGGTTTATTTTCAGTGCTCTCAATGTGTCTCTTCTTTCTGCATTTTCAGGTTTGCCTTATATTTGTAGAAAAGTTTGGAAACAACTCTGTAGATTTTTGGTTTGATTTTCTTCTGCTACACGTTTCGCTGTTGTTTAAAAATTCTTCTCTTGTGGGACGAAACTAATTGTGTAAAGTGAAAGAGGGATATCCAGTCAAAGGAACATTTCAAGCATTTTAGCCATATTGCGGCTTCTCGCACATAAGTGTGAAGTTGCGAAGGGAAACTGCTTTTACTGAAATATTAAAGGAATTTCAAAACAGCTGTGAGACAATTATTTTACGCTCTAGCGAAGGCTGCTGCGTTTTCGCCTTGCCATTAATCAATGACTGATGTCTGCATTAAAGTAGATTCTATGTATTAGAGCTGGGGAGACGCCTGCCTTTTTCAATTCCTGACCAAGAGATACGAAATCCGTTCTGGTGCTTTGTTCTCACTCTACGCGTATGATAAACAAAAAAAGGCTTTAGATATCGTTATGCATTACTATACAAAGAACGTTGAGCCGTAATGTATCCAACCCTCAGATTGTCGCTGAGAATCTCCGCACGTCAGGGGTTGTGGTCCTGTCTAGCTGTTCTCCCGTTCTCACTCGGTGGATGTCAACACGCGACAAATTCTGGAACCATACATTTTGGAAACTGCATTATTTCGATTTTGATTTTTTGTTTCAAGCTGAAACTTTTCAATAGCGTTTTATTTCGCCGGCGTAACATCCAAAGACTTGTGCAGAGACCTTGATCGCGGAAGTGTGTTGCCTTGTTCCTTTCAGACAACTGAGCTTAAAGTCTTCCTTCACCGCTTGGACCATATCAGGCTTCCTGGTGGGAACCGATTGCAGCAGTGGAAGCTCGTACAAACATATGCATTTCAAAATCGGATCATATTAAGCACTAGTTCCACAACGTCACCGGGAGCATTGTGAGCCGATTTACTTTTCTGACTTTAGTGCACGGGCGAAGAAACGATTATTGTTTACATTGTGAAGCAGCATTAGCGGGCATTCTTCATCATGAGGCCTTTTCTTCTTAAAGGCCATGAAAGGCCTCTAACTCGTGTAAGGTTTAACCGCGAAGGCGATCTTCTCTTCACTACAGCGATGGATAAGTCGCCCACATGCTGGCGTTCCAGCAATGGTGAAAGGGTTGGAACGTACAAGGGCCACAATGGTGCAGTGCGAGATATCGCTATTACGTACAATACAGATAGGGTTATAACAGCTTCGGCCGACAACTCTGCAATCCTATGGCGCGCCGACAACGGCAAAAAGCTGCATCAATGGCACTTCAAGTCTCCGTCTCGTGCCGTCTCGTTCAGCCCTAGCGATGACTACATTGCGCTTGCGACGGCAAAGCTTATGGGACAGCCATCGCTTGTGTACATCTTCGAACACAATAGGGAGTCGAGTGAGCAGAACGACGAACCCATCGCTGTCTTGGAGGGTCACGATGGCACAATTGTCACGGTGGAATGGTATCCAACTGGGGAATATTTGCTGACTGCATCAGAAGACGGAACCGTGCGAAAGTGGGACGCGGAAACATGGGAAGAGATTGATCGCATCGACGCGCACAAGAAGCTCATAACAGACTGCCAGTTCTCCTCGGATTGCACGATGTTCATCACCAGCTCAAAAGACCATACCGCTAAGCTGTGGGCGTTTCATGACTTTGAGTTGTTGAAAACGTTCTCCGTTGACCATCCCGTGAACTCTGCATCTTTGTCTCCGATATTTTCTCACGTGTTACTGGGTGGTGGGCAGGAGGCCAGCATGGTGACGACCACCACAGACCGGCAGGGAAAATTTGAAGCGAAGATCTTTCACCTGGTGTACGAAGAGCAACTAGGAAGAGTCAAAGGACATTTCGGCCCGATCAACACGGTGGCGTTTTCGCCAGACGGTCGCATGTACGTTTCGGGAGGAGAAGATGGGTTTGTTCGATTGCACGAATTTGACGAAGAGTACTTCGTGAAAGGAAAAGAAGAAACAGTTTGATAGTGCGCGTGGACGCTGTGAAACTAAAGTTTTTTACTTTTGACTTTTGAACGTGTTGTGTTTCGATGTGTTGATCACATGGCGTCCGTTTCCGTGCGGAAACATGTGCTCGCCAAGATTAGCGGGATGATTAACATTACAGAGTTTAGTCGTCCTCCGGCACGAAGCCGCCCCATTCGACACCGCCGC
Source organism: Gracilaria vermiculophylla (assembly GCA_019155205.2). NCBI lineage: Eukaryota > Rhodophyta > Florideophyceae > Gracilariales > Gracilariaceae > Gracilaria > Gracilaria vermiculophylla. The sequence continues at coordinate 1,432,107 of JAHNZQ020000010.1, read as the reverse complement.
CCTCGAAAGAAGAACCGAACTGCTTGACGTAGACTTCGTCTTCATCCTGAAGAACACAGTTTATGTCGCTCAGAGGGTAACTGACACACAATAGTGCGTAGCCTTTCGCTCTCATGTCCTTCAACAGTCCGAGCGCCTGGTCTTGTTGGACGCTGCCGCTGGTTATCTTGACAGCACACGTTGTGCAACAGCCGTTTCGACACGAGGACGGGATGTCGGCACCCTGATCTGTCATGCTGTGCCAAACATAGCGATCCTCAGGGACAGTGTACTTGTGAACCACACCCTTGTGAGGGTCTTGAACGGTCACCTCATACGTTTTCGCACCTGGTCGCTGGGGGCGTGGTCAGATGGAACAGGGTACAGAGTGTGAGCTACGGAAGGCTGTTTTGGTGCTAGGTGAGCGAAAAAGTACGTGCGAATGCGAATGGAGAACGTACGCCTGGCAGTGATCCATCTCTTCTGCGAATGGGTTGATTTATGGGGGAGGCCGACGACGGCGGAGAAGACAGAGGTTGTTGAGAGCACTTGAGCAGCTGACGATTGGGGACCTGCTGCGGCACGAATGGGGGCAGGAAGGCCAGACGCATCGCAGATTGTTCCAAAGGCGGACAAGGCGAGTGCGCGTTGGAGGGCAAGTGGCGGATGCACTGCACACAATTAAGGGCGAAGCTCGAAGCCAACACGAGTTGAAGACGCCGCCAAAACGCGTAAGCGGATTTGTTGCGTGGAAGAAGGGCGCATACACCGATCGCACGCAACTCGCGCTGCTCCTGACGAGAGGGCGCGCTTCACGGTGTTGGGCGGCGAGGGAGATGGGGCGTCAAAGTGAGGCGCATGGACGAGAGCGGAGTGAGGAAAGGAGATCTGCGCGGTGTCCACGTGTGCCTTCCGTTTCGGGCGCAATTGGGCGGTGCCGAAGCCGGCGTGACCGTTTCGCGCACGGCATGGCGGCGTGGAAGGGCACGCGCGGGGGGCGCCGATTGGCGCGTCTGGCGGCGCGGCCGAGAGCGTTGTGCAGCCCACGCCAGCGGCGGCGGCGAGCGCAGCCCTCGCTGACGACCTGGCATTGGCGCGCGACGGTGAACGGTGACACGCACCGCGTGACGCCGTGACGCGCTGCACTGCACAGCGGCGCAGCGCCCCGCTATTGGTGCCCTGCGCAGTTCCCTCAGATCAGCTGCCGCGCGAGCCGCAGTGCCACTGTACCACCCTGCGCGCGCGGTAAGGCGCTCGTGGACTGCGCTGCGCTCCAACCCGACGCTACTTCGCCGAGCCCAGTCTGCCGTCGCACGCATGATGCACAGCGCGCGCTTGCCGCTCTCCACGCCCCCCTCCGACTCCGCCCCTCCCCACCCCGCCCCATGGCCCTGAATCCTGGCCATCTCTTCTGGGGCCTGCTCTGGCTCATCATGTTTGTTGTCACCCTGTCCGTCAACCTGTTCCGCTTCCCGTCGTACGAGGAGGTGCAATGCAAAATGCTCAGTAATACTAATTTTAGCGTTGACACCCTACCACACTCCAACCCCAACGCAGAAAAATACTGCGTCGTGAGAGCCAATGTCAGCTTCACCCACCACAACGAAACCGCCACTGCCAAGGCAAGGACAAAACCTATTTTGTGCGAGCCAAACCATACTTTGTGCAAGGCAAAACATATTTTGTGCAAGAAAAAACCAGCCCCACTTCGCGACTGCTGGCTTTCCGAGTCTGGCCAAGTCTTCATCCCGGTCGACCAGGAAGACGCCGAGGACTACGAGCAGGCCGCTCGTGTTTTCAGGCGTTTACGTGTGGCGTTCATCGTTTTTGCCGCCTTCTTTGCACTTTTCTTCATCTACATCGTTGTTCGCAGCTGCGACCCTCATATCTTCAGTCACTGTCGTTCCACCTTCTCTATCCACGGTGCCAACACTGTCAGTGATAATGGAGCTTACTTGCGTCCGCCTTCATCCACCTTTTCCCTTCCCGTCCAGAATGATGTTGTTGTACCCAACTCTACGCTCCAGTACCGCATATCGCTTTTCATTCAGCAGTTCGCCTTGACACCACGCCAAGTCAAAGCCTTAGCTGAAGAGCAGTGGACCTGTTGTATATGTCTTGAACAGATCCCGGACACCGCGCGACTACCCCATATAGTGCGCCTTCGCTGTTCCCACGCCATACATACCGAATGTTTCCGAATGTGGATTTCAAAAGGTCGCGCCGTGTGTTGCATCTGCAATGCCCCAGTCTTCTCTGATTCCCTCGTTGATGGCAATGACTCTCACGCCCCAAGTTCTCCGTCTGTTCTTGACAGCCGCCCGCCAGATTCGCTTCTTGTGGAGATAACTGAGTATTCCACTTCGTCGCCTTCCACCTCTGATGTCATGCAGCCCTCTCAACCGCAAAGCGATACCAATTCTGCTCCACCCCACTCTGCACAACGCGATGAACCAACCACCAGTCTTTGATTCCCCCCAGTTGGCCACCCATATCGCACTCTGGACCGCCTTCGTTTCCGTGCGTCCTAGGTTCAGATTCACGCCGTAATTTAACGACGGATCAACCAGACGACCGCTCGGAGCCCCTGTGGTAACACCACAGATATTAACACAGCCGATTCCGGAAATTCAACATTTCGTGCGCTTTCTTGTCTTGACACGAAATTATGCATCCGCGAGTGGCTTTCAAATGAATCTCAGATGTGGCTGGACAATTCAATTCGTTGGGAATCATGTTTTGAATATGTGATGCCCGAAAAGCTCATCTTCTTGTGCACCCCGAAGGCTCCTGACAAAAGTGAGAACAACAGTGTTTGTTTGAACACTCGATTACTTTTCCCCATCATCCGGAACTGCAGGCGTCTTTCGTGAAGCATGCAGGGAATGGGTAAACGCAAAAGTTTTTAAACAACACTCGCACTACTCATATTTCCTAATTCCTATCACTGACTACTTAATCGTTGATCAAACGTGAACGATGGGTCTTTTCAGCCGAAAAGTCTCCACGAGGCATACTGGACTGGCGGAAAAGGGAAATCATGCTGGGCTTTCTCCGCGAAAGCATTCTTTATCGAGTCGCAAGTCAAAACTAAATGATTTGTTTTCTGACGGTAACACGAGCAATGAAATGCCTGGAACGCCGGTGACTGACGTCACCAATTTTGACGGACGTGTCTCAGCCCCGACTGTTGCTTTAGACGATTTTGTTCAAGAGTCAAAGCAGTCATCTGTCGTTGAGATTTCGGTAACTACAAGTCAATTGAATAACGTAAATAGAAGTTGCTCAGCCCTTGATCGAAAGGATAGGGACCGCCCTAGTACAGCAACTTCTGGTCAAGACCGGGATACTGCCTCGATGCTGTCGATGCGCAATACTATCAAGCGTTCGGTATCGAGAAAAATTGCGCGGTCTGAAAGTCGAAGGCAACTGCTCAACATAAAGGATGTCAGTCTCATCGAAGACCGTGCCGCCAACAGCGCGATCAGCCGTTCGAAATCTTCTTTGATGTCAAGGAAAAGTTCTGCAATTCTCGGTCTTGACCGTTCGGGTTCGATTAAAGCCAGCATGAATGAGAAAAAGATTTCTATTCCTATGTCCCGGTCAAGCTCTTTTTCTGCACGCGTTCGCGCCTTAAGTTCAAGAGACCAGTCTTCTAGCGACTTGAAAGTCGATGAAACTTTGAATGCCATGGGTGTAATGGCCTTAGCAGATGATGTTGACGAAGAACTGGAACTAGGTCATACTAGTTTGCGAAACTTCTCGACCATTGGAGAAAAGAAAGTAGACGAAAGTCATGGTTCTTTAATTAATCATAGGAGTGTGGAGAATGCTGGCAAGACTCCCGAATGTCATGCAGAGGAAATCAAAATCACAATAACAAAGACCAAAAAACGGCCACCGCCTCTCATGGCCAAGGAGGAGGTGAGTTCTTTGACAAACTCTGTCACAGATTGGCCAAGTGGGGGTTATTTTGGCAGTGATGGAGGCTTTGTCACTGGAGGATTTCGTATAACGGCTGAAGGTATGCTTGACAAACCGCTAACCGTTACACGCCAGGATTCGGAGGATAACGATGATGGAGGAGTTCCACAATCACATCGCACGATTGTCATAGCAAAAGGCTTGAAAGAGTTTCGCACGGGTCCTACTATCGGCGCCGGAGCTGCAGGAAGGGTGTACATTGCAGAGCATATTCCCTCGAAAACACCCATGGCGATGAAGGTGGTCAATGTTTACGACAAACATCGCAGGAACCAAATGCTGAAAGAACTCGAAACGTTGTCGACTCATATCAGCCGATATTTAGTAAGATTCTATGGGGCGTTCTACGACGGGTCGGGAGCTGTACATATCGCTCTCGAGTACATGGACCACGGCTGCCTGTCCACGTTCATTCAACGTGTAGGACCAATACCGGAGAGGGTTGTTCAGATGATTGCCCACGATTGTGTGAAGGGCCTGCGGTTTTTGCATCGACATCACGTTCTTCACCGTGACTTCAAAACAGCTAACATACTCTTATCGCGCCGATTATGCCGGGCGAAACTGAGCGATTTCGGTCTGGCTCGAGATTTAAACCCTGGTGTTTCGAAAGTTGATACTTTTGTTGGAACCGTGGCATATATGTCACCAGAACGGCTGAATGGGAGCAATTACACATACGCTTCGGACGTATGGGCTCTTGGTGTATCAATCATGGAATGCCTCCTAGGCAAGTATCCTTTTGATCGTCCGCAAAATTACTTTGATTACATCGAGGCCACGATGACAGTCAACGTTCTCAGCGGCTTTAAAAGAGAGTGTGCGAAGTTCTCTCCGCAGGTGAGAGATTTTGTCGCAAAGTGCACACACACAGACCCGAGGCAAAGAGCGACAGTCGCAGAGCTTATGGAACATCCATGGTTAATGGGGACGACCAGAGACGTGGACTTGTTTGGGTCGTGGTTGGATGAGTGTCGGATAATATCGATGCGTCCAACGCGTTCGCAGATAGAAGGAAAATAAGTAGTTGGAAAGAGTGCGCGCGTAGCGGCACCAGGTACAATTTGACTCCAAATTTCTTTTACATGTTATCCCCAGGCGCCTACAGAGGAGCTTCACTCCGAGATGCGCCCCTTGATTTAGAAAGAAGACAACGCCATTGACATTAGTGCTCGTCTGTCGCGTGTTGCAACTGATACAATTATCTCGTTAAACTAATCGGTACAATCATTTCTTGACTAACACAAAAAGGTTCCCTTCATTCCCCCTGGAAATTCGAAGGTCTTCGTCAAGATATGTTACTTCTAGCCATCCAGTGAAACGCTTGTTTTCCCTGACGTTAATTCTCAATAGATTGAAAACGACAAACTGAATGAAGTTGACTTCAAATCTTTTGGGCGAAGATGCAGTAAGCTCAAAGTTGACAGCGTTGAGAATCTCAAGCGGGCCAAACTTGTAGGTCTCAACGTTACGTCCCTTGAGTTCTTCCGCGTTTATTTCCTGCACAATGCGGGAGCTCTGCAGAAAACCGGGTTTGTCAGCGCCAAGAATACTCCTCGATGTAGTGTAGACTGTGTCCCAGACTCCAGACAGGTTTGGATCTGTGCCCGGACTGAGAGAGGTATTGGTGGCTTCAACTTGTCGAACAAGGTCGTCGATTTCTTTCTGTTTGTCCGGATCGTTAACAACGTCGCGGCCAAAGTTGAGCGGCATGACCAAATCCAAAAGGGCTTCCTTGACGCCGCTTGGTGCTTGGACGCTCATTCTGGTGCGGACAAAGAGTGCTTGTGAAATGCGTCGCGGGGATATCTGCGGGGCGACACGGTTCCTTGATGCCAGCAGGAGAGGGCCCGGGGAGATGAAGGCCATAAGTGTATAGGGGATGGGCGTTGCACCAAAAGAAGAGCGCGCCGTCCACGCGGAAAAGCAAATACGGGCGATACAATGAGCGCTTTGCTAGAGTGGAGGCTTAGCCATCAGCAGGAGGGATGAGGTCGAAAAGGCCGACTTAACCGGTGGACCATTGAGTAAAGGTGGGAAAGCGTAGGAGGCGGATCAAGCATTAAGAATTCTGCGATGCAGATTTGATGTGAAACGGTGTGCAAAGTGCTTGCATGAGCCACTGGCTCCACCCCACGTGTGCATTGACGGAGCGCTTGCTTCGCTTTGGCCAATCAGTGCGCATACCAATATGAGATCTGCCACCCGTCGCGGTGTCGAGTTGCGGCCGGTCTCTACCCGTCGTAGGCGTACGCGGAGGGTCGACCGCTTCCTGCCAGCGTCACTGTCAATACGCGCTGTCACGGCAGCTCCAATTTCGTCACGTAGCTTCATCCTCTACCAAAACAGCGCGCCTGACCCGCCTTCGGCTCTTCCTTGCTTTCTTCGCAGGCGCTGTTTCATCGCGCTTGATGCCATCTCGCTTGCAACTTATCCTTGACGGTACTTGCAGGCGGCGAGTTGCGACTTTTTTTAACCGCAAATTATCACTCTCCTCACCATGGCTGACTTAGCCCAGCAGTTCGGGGAGAATACAATAGAGGAACCCGTCTCAGAAACAATTCTCCGCGACCTTCGACTTGTAAGTCCATTCCTCATTAAGTGTACCAAACACCCGTGCATTACGAGCCCAGCTCGGTCTAATACGCTTCTCCATCCCATTCAATTGCTGCGATAATAGGTCGGAAGGCGGCTTCTAATGGTCATGATACCGTCAATCAGCTCTGTAAGCAATTGTTCTTTCTCTGAACCAGCAGGTGTACCATTGTTGCATACTAACTTCGGCATAGAGTGAAAAACGGGCTGAGCTTCGTGATTGGGATCTATGGGGTCCGTTTTTCTTGTGCATGTCTTTGGCGGTCATGCTCAGCATTACTGCCCATGACGAAGCTTCAGTAGTATTCTCAGTCATATTTGTCATTATTTGGGTTGGTGCCGCTGTCATCACCATCAATGGGCAACTGCTTGGTGGAAGACTGTACGTCACACTCTCCATCATCCACCGCGTTTTCGCCTCAAGGTTACTTACCGCAGCAATCCTTCGTTCGAAAGCTCTTTTTTTCAAAGCGTTTGCTTCTTGGGGTATTGCATTTTCCCCATTCTTCTCAGTGCTGTCTCGTGCTGGCTCATCAATTCTTTCGTCAAGAACGACCTGGCTGTAGTATTCAGATTTGTATCCGTTGTCATATCGCTTCTATGGTCCATATGGGGTAAGTTTTCTTTTCAATATCACAGCTTAGACGAAGTATACACCGAAAGGTCATGCTGCTAATCTATCATCAACTTCCCCTCTTCTTTTTCTACACCCCTCATAGCCTCATCTAGTTTCATGACCGATGCAAAGTTTCCAGATGGCCGTAAGTTGTTGGCGTTATACCCCGTCATTTTATTTTACCTATCCCTAGCATGGATCGTGCTCATCGGTTTCCAGCGAGAAAATTCCCCACATGCGGCAATCGCTGAAAGTACCCTTCCCAGCAATGTGACCGCCGGAGGTACATTAGAAGGAAGCCGGATATTTATACAAGATCCAAATCTCACTGAACAGCATCGTTTACTGTAACCCTCACTTTCACTCCCAACTCTACCTTGTTATCCTACTTTGAAACGCAGTTTGACACAAATTCAGGAGTATAGCAGACTTTGTTTGTGGATCCTCTGCATTAGAGAGCTGGGAAATGACTGCGATACCGTCTGCGCCATGTTCAATAACAGAAGAAAGATTTTGTTCGTTAATACCGCCCACTCCAATAAGCATCAAAGACTCATTGACAACGCCACGAAGCTGTGTTATAAGTTCAGGTCCTTCGGGTATCTTACCAGGATGACTTTTGGTATTGTACATGGTACCAACTTGGAGGTAGGAAGGTCCATGAATCCGTGTCGCTCGCTGAGCTGAAGGGATAGAGTGAATGGCACATCCAATGATACTTCCATGTGGCATGACCCGTTTGGCTTCGGGAAGAAATATTTCAATGTCTCTTTCCTTGATATGAACCCCAAGCCCCGGGTCAATAGCTAGCACATCAACGGGAGCCATTCCATTTACTACCAGCTTCTGCGGAGGAATTCCCTTTGCCAGGAGGCCTTCAATGAATCGGTTTGTACAAAATGGTGAGCTGTTCCTGTCCCGAACTTGCACGAGAGATGTTCCCCCAATGAGAACCGCCCGCACAAGCCGCACCCCTTCTTCGATGTTCTGGCATACATTATCTGGAGTAATGAAGACAATTGACGGTTTCGGGAGCATTCTGCCATGCCCTCTAGATTCAGACATGTGTAAGGTAGAAGAAAGACGATTATGGTTCTCCTGGCTTTTACATGGACGACAGCTGCCAAGACTGCGAGTCGAGAAAGATAGAGAGATAGATTTGTAAAGAAATCCAAGGTTGTGCGTGGGTCGTAGCCAGGAACGCTCCGGTTTGTCGCCATGTGACATGTTCAGATTTTCAGTGAAGAACGGATCGATAACAAGCAAATATTTAGCGTTCTCCTGTAGAGGTCCCCTACCTTGATAATTTTCAGTTGCTCTCTTTTCTTCTTCGAAAGTGCAGATTAAACTCCCAGCCAGCGCGGTGTTATCTACAACTGTGATAGAGCAAAAGCAGGTCCATGTGGTGAGAGCAACTGTAGGACTCTGACGACGTTTAAAAAATACCTCCCCGCGAAAATCATCTTTTCATGATTCAGGACTTCATGATCACGTGTGCCGGAGATGGTAAAGTATGAACGACGAAGTTCGGTCATTCACGGGAATGGCCAACGGCGGTATTGAGTGCGGCCGTTGTTACGTTGTGTGCAAAGTTAACGAAGTGGTGGGCGGATCCACCCAGCACTGCAGTGCTGCGGCAACTCGTTTCAGCGACAGACGTTTCGAAGTTTTCCGTTCCGTTTCTCAATTTCATCGTAGATAGCGACAAAGTGTACCCGCCACTACATAAGGCGTAAGTCCTAGGCTGCAGAAATAAAGCGAACTATTGCCGCGAGAGATGCCGAAGTCAATGGCACATAAAAGCAACTGGGACCCGTGCTAGGCATAACAAACAGATGCTTCGTAGAGTGGACAAGGACGGGAGGCCCGGGGTCACGAAACGGAAGAAAGAATTCAAAAACGTAAATGAGTTTTTTCGACGTCGCCAAACCATGTGCCCCACCGCACCCACCAGCAACAGCCCGTCATCTAGAAGTTGTGGAGTCGCAGGGCATATCTGTTGTGTGAATCTCTGACAGGTATCATTTGCTTGCTGAAAGAAGATCAACAGTCATTTTCAAATCACCGTGTGCGGCCTTCTAGTGAGTTTTGATGTGTTCTGTAGATTCTCACCTGCATAAGGTTCGAGGAAGATGTAATCATTCTTCTTGCTTGTAGATGAACAATAGTTGTAATGGTTGCTGTTAGTATGAAACAAGGGATACAAACATATATTAAAAAGTCCAGCTAGCGATCGGGTCGTAGGCAAGAACCCCCAATTACCCCACTATCTGCCGAAGATAGGGGTATAGAAAGACAGAATCAAACAGAGTGCAAAGAATTCCGCGTCTGAGTGTGGTTTATGGCCAAAAATGTCCTCGGTAGTCACAGTGCTTAATTTGCAACATGTACACTAATCGAAGAGATCATTCGACATGTAAGGGTTCGCGTAGGAATCGGAATTGCAATTCCGATATCTTTCAGACAGATAAGCGACTTACTGAAGACTAATGAGCTTTCAGACAGAAAAAGCGACTAACTGAAGACTTTTCGAAGACTTGCAACATTGTGTATAGATCTTTAAATTTTTTGCAAGACGTAGAGGCCCACCGGAGAAATTTGGGTACTTGAAGAAGGTGATGTACATACTTTCCTGACCATCAAGGCTGCGCTTCTCACCACATGTAACACAGGAGAGTTGGAAGAATTCTGGCCAGGCCCACGCTCTTGTCCAGGGTGGGTCTGGCTTTGTTTTATAGTGATTCTTAACACTAGACGTTAAGCGTCTTACATTCTACTTTATCTACTTGTATGTTCGTAGCGCACGGCGCTCTGTCGTCGTGCGCTTGAACTGTTCGATGCGTGCTTGAAGTGCTTGAAGCACAAGACGCAATGTTGCGTAGTGGCTTGAACAAAGCGTCGTGCTGACAAACTGCAATGTTTTTGTGCGCCGCGTTGCGACGTGCAGGGACAAGGCTTGCAGTTTGAAGCGCGACTCGCTTGCATCGCTAGGGTATATGGCTGGGTTTGTTACACTCGCCTCCTTTTTGAACGAAACTGTCTTCAGTGAGGCTTCTGCGGCAGGTTGAATGCTGTGACTTTCGCGCAACAGTTCCTAAGCGCCGCGCGTGGTAGCCGAACGGCATCGGATTCGCGATCGCCGCAGAACTGCGTGAGGTAGTAAACAAGCCGATTGGCGCGTCGCTTGTCCAGAATGCGTTCCACTTCCTGTTCTACGACGCCGTCATTATTGATAACGATATCAAGAGGGCCTGATGGCTCTCCGTAAAAGCGGCGCAGCTTTGATATGTGGTACACGTCGTGCACGCGGCGCATAGTTGGCGGGAGCTCCAGGCGATACGTAACTGGCCCCAGTTTCATGAGGACGCGAAAGGGTCCTATGAAGCGGGGCTGCCACTTTCGTGGGATTGTAGCTCGTCGCGCAGTCGTGAGACGGTCGGCGCGCAGAAGGACAAGGTCTTCCTGTTCCAGATGTAGTTCGGAGCGTTGGTGGTCGGCGTAATGCTTCTGTCGGGTGACAGCGATGGCTAAGTTGTCGCGAGCCAGGGCTGTGAGCGCCTGGCGCCGAGAATAATAGTCGACTGCAGCCTGCGTTATAGTGTTGTCCGAAGCGCGTTGGCCGGCGATTGCGGGATGTAGCCAAGACTGACTTCAAAAGGGGAAAGACGGGTGCTGCCATGACGGGAGGAGTTGTATTCAAACTCCAGTGTTGGAAGGGCGAGGTGCCAATCGGCTGGCGCTGCTTGTATGGAGAAACATAGTATCGATGAGAGCGTCCGGATTAGATTTTCGGACTGTCCATCTGTCTCAGGGTGGTCAGCGGTCGAGATATTGTTCTGGATACGCAACAGCCGCGTGCGGGATCGCCAAAAGTGGGAAGTGGCCTTGGGATCGCGGTCTGAGATCATCGTGGTTGGTGTTCCATACTTGGAAAACAAGTGTGTGTAGAATAGCACAAAAGTCTCCTGCGCAGATGCGGCCTTGGAGGTTGGGATAAAAAGGACTCGATTTGAGAGTTTGTCCACGATTATAAGGATGGCATTCTGGCCGTTCCTGTCGCGGGGGAGCTCGGTGAGGAAATCGAAGGAGATGATGTCCCAACATCGTTGAGGGATCGGGAGTGGCTGTAGGCGTCCTGGCGGAGCGACGTTGGGTGTCTTGTTCACCTGACATGAACGGCATTTGCGCACGAAATTGAAGATATCCCGGTACATCTGGGGCCAATACGCGTGGCGCATAACTGTGCAATACGTCTTATCAGCTCCGAGATGCCAGATTCCATGAAAGTGCTGCATTAGCTCCGTGCGTAAGGGCCCTTTGGGGATGTACATACGTGCTGGGAGAGTGCCAGTCCAGTATGTAGTACAGTGGCTCCTACGGAAATATGGTGGTTTAGCCTTAAGGTATAATATTCCTAAGGAGGGTTCGTGATTTATTAGCTGGGCCACGTGGTGCATAATCTCGCCCACGTGCGCTACAGTATCCTTAAGGTACGGTAGAATTTATTATTTATTTTAGATATTTTATGCGGGTAATTAGCACAGTAGTGCGACCTGCCGAGGCCGGCTCCCGGCTTGATATTTAAGCTGCCGGTTGAGCTCCATCTCTGGGGAAGTAAAGACAAGCACCCTTGAGTCTTCTTCGACATTTTCCGGTTGGAGTATCTTGTCTCTTCACGCAGGTTTCTAAGCCGCCGATCCCCAGGTCGCATCATAGCAGCGCCTGTAGGAGCATTGTCCGCCCAGTGAACCTCCCCCTCCGCTTGGTGTTTGCGGATCCCTTTCAGAATTCCCCCGGCTCGCGACAGCGGATACCGGAGACCACCTTTAGGAATACGCGCCTTTGGAGTTACCAAAAACTCCTAACTGACGTTGTGCTTTACTACCTCGACAGGAGGGCTGACAGTACCACACAGTAGATGACTCCCTCATTGAATTTCAAGTTGTTCAGTAGGTTTGTGGTGGATGGGCTCGGAGAAGTGTCGGAGTTGAGTAGTTTTATAGCAAGAGCATCCGCAGCATACGCAGCCCGTACACGGTTCCGGAGGTCGTCGAACTGTGCCATGAGAGCGCACAGACGCAGGGGTTCGTGGTCAGGACGGCGGCTGAAGGCATTGGGGCGACATTCTTGGTCCCAGCGACATGCTTAATGTCGAAGGAAAATTCCTGGATCTCGTCCAACCAGCGACACTGGCGACCAGACAGCCTGGGTTTTGTCTGGAGGTACGAGATCGGATCATGATCGGTCAAGAGCGTGAAGTGCCGTCCGCGGAGATAAGGGCTCTACGTACGGAGTGCAATCATTGCCGCAAAGAGTTCCTGATCGCCGGTATCCCACCGGGTCTCAGTGGGTGAGAGGCGGTGGGATAAGAATGCGATGGGGTGCCCCGCCTGCGACAGTGTGGCACCGAAGGCGAATTGGGAAGCGTCGGTAGCCAAAACAAACTCTTTCGAGGCGTCCGCGTTTTCCAGAACTGGCGCTGATGTCAAAGAGTCCTTGATGATGGTGAAGGCATTGGCCTGCTCTGAGCCCCATTCGAAAACGCGTGAGCGCAGTAGATCTGAGATTGGGCGCAGTATGTGTGCATAGCCTTTGACAAAACGCCTATAGAAGTTGGCGAGGCCCAGAAACTGCTGCACATGGCGGATATTCTGGGGTGTTGGCCAGTCGCGAACCGCAGTGACAAGATGGTCCTGCGTGGTGATGCCCTGGGCAGATATTCTAAAGCCAAGAAAGTCCACTTCGCGAACACCAAAAGCAGATTTGCTCAATTTTGCGAACAGTTGATTTTTGCGAAGTGCCTCGAGGACGGCACGCAAATGCAACTTGTGTTCCTCCAGTGAACGACTGTAGACGAGGATATCATCCAGATACAATACAAGACAATGGCCATTCAAGTGACGTAGGATGGAGGCGATCATTCGTGAGAAGGTGGCTGGCGCGTTGGTGAGTCCAAAGCACAGGACGCGCCACTCGAAAGATCCAAATCGGGTCCTTATGGCTGTTTTATGGCAGTCACTCTCCTTGATGTGCATTTGGTGGTAGGCGCCCACTAAGTCGATCTCAGAGAAGAACTTCGCGCCCGCCACTTGATCCAAAGCTTCATCGATGAGGGGAAGTGGAGTGGAGTCCGCGATGGTTATGCGGTTGAGGCCGCGATAATCGCAGACCATACGGAGCTCGCTGGATTTCGTTTTCACGAAGAAGACAGGTGCTCCGTAAGGGGAGGCTGAAGGACGAAGGAGGCCTTTTCGGAGTAGGGCATCCAACGTGTTGCGGAGGACGAGAAGTTCCCTTGCAGAGAGCCGAATGACGGGTCGCACAGGGGGCGGTTCGTCGCTCCTAAGGTTGATTTCAAAATCGAACTCGCGAGACGGCGGCAGAGTATCGGGGAGCTCTTCCCGAAAAACATCTTGAAACTCG